>OY755237.1:81551765-81751765 GCA_963576725.1 Azorinus chamasolen | reverse complement strand
CTTTGTTACGCTTTGGTGCCGCTTTGCATGCCGCTTTAAAGCGCCATCAAAGCGCCGTTGGTGTGAACCATGTATAAGGGATTCAGCTATTTCTTTTGAAATCCCACGGAGAATACAATTATTTATTCTATCTGGGGTCTGAGATTTTATCTAAAGGTAGGCTGAATAAAACTGATTGGACTTCTGGAAACAAGACAAAGGTACAAATTGAAACATTTGACTAAGAAATATAAGGAACAGGGACATGTCTATCTTTGAGATATTATCTGTAAACTAATCTTTTAATAAGTTCGCTTTCTCATTTTCATCAGCAATATATGTGTCCTGGTCAATACGAAATGGTCGGGAGAGAGGTTGTTCCACTTTCACCAATGAAACCATTGAAAGCTCTCTACCATTTTTATGCCCCCAAAGCTAGGCTTTTTTAAATTAATGTTTTGCTATTAAGTGTCTGTGATAAATCGTCATTTTATGTTTGTTATGATTGCCGAATTAGTTTTGTTTGTTTCATTTTTGGTTGGTTTTTTTTTTAATTTTTTTTTATCCCAGTGACTTAAGCAATTAGTGGTTGACTTAATAAAATAGTGGCTCTAGATTTTCTATAAGATCTTTTTCTTGTTGTTTTTATTGTTTTGATATTTACATTCATCCATGTTTGATTAGTTTGTTTTATCTTCACTTTAGAATTTTGTATATATTTATCAGTCAGCAGACTTAATTTGTGTGTAATAATATTAGCATATACATGTACATTGATATCATTGTGTTTAAGAATGTTCCAGTTCGTGTCATTTGCTTTTTAACAAAGAAGGTCATAGTTTCCTCGGTCAAATTTACAATTAATTCTACTGTATGTTTTAAGCTTTGGTATTCTATATTTGAAACATCATACTATTGGACAATGATATTTTAAATTTTCACTAGAAAGGGATCTGCCACCCCTCTTGTTACAAGACTTTCGCTTGTTATTTACAGTTTTGAATAAACCAAGAAACTGACAAAAAGAAGTTATTTTTGAAGTTGTTTGAGAGTAATGGAAGGAGAACGTCGGATATCTGTACTATTTCATTTTTGTCGTACCCTTTATTACTTTTCTACAGTTACTCTGTTTGCAGCTCAATCATTGAGTACACTAGCGATAGGTGGATACAGTATGTTCACTTAAATGTTTTTTCGTTATACATGCACTTTACCACTGTATTTGCTGTCGCGGTTGTTGTAGATTAGTCGGAGAGGGGATACGTTTATTTACACTGTTTGTCTTTTAGGATGGGGATGGAATAAGTGTGAGGTTGGGCGCCCATAAACCGGTTTAACCCCCCAGTGACTTTTGTCACTGACCGTTCCAAGGCGGTACTTCCATCTTCCTCCTATTGTATGTTTGTTTTGTCTTTGTGCGTCTCTTGTTGTTTTTTCTACTTATGTACATTTGCTGTTTCCTTGTGTTGCTGTTCGGGCGAGTGTTTGTTCTGTATGTGGTGTTTCCTGCATGACTCATTTTTATACGCCCACCTAATAAAGGTGGTCGTATATTGTCGTGGCCCTGTCCGTCCGTCCGTCCGTTCGTTCGTTCGTTCGTTCGTTCGTTCGTTCGTCCGTCAACATTTTGTTTGTCCGCTGTTTTCTGGGAAAACTATTTGACAGATATTAATGAAACTTCACACAAATGTTAAATGCATCAATATCTGAAGCTGAATTGATTCTGAGGTTCATTTGATTTTTGATTTCAGAGTTATGGCCCTTGTCCTTAAAACATATGCAAAGTTTGTCCGCTGTTTTCTGGGAAAACTATTTGAGAGATATTAATGAAACTTCACATAAATGTTTAATGCATCAATGTCTGAAGCTGAGTCGATTCTGAGGTTCATTTGATTTGTCGTTTTGGAGTTATGACCCTTTTACTTAAGAAATAATGCAAATACATGCAAATAGTTTGTCCGCTGTTTTCTTGGAAAACTATTTGACAGATATTAATGAAACTTCACACAAATGTTTAATGCATCAAGATCTGAAGCTGAGTAGATTCTGAGGTTCATTTGATTTTTCATTTCAGAGTAATGGCCCTTGTCCTTAAAAAATATGCAAATAGTTTGTCCGCTGTTTTCTGGGAAAACTATTTGAGAGATATTAATGAAACTTCACACAAATATTTAATGCATCAAGAACTGAAACTGAATTGATTCTGAGGATTATTTGAATTGTTGTTTCAGAGTAATGGCCCTTGTCCTTAAAAAATAATGCAAATAGATTGTCCGCTGTTTTCTGGGAAAACTATTTGAGAGATATTAATGAAACTTCACACAAATGTTAAATGCATCAAGATCTGATGCTGAGTCGATTTTGATGTTTATTTGATTTTTCGTTTCGGAGTTATTGCCCTTTTACTTAAAACAAGAGATGTTTGTAAAACATGTATACCCCCAGACCCCCTGACCTTTGATCTAGTGACCTCAACTATAGAGGTCATCTAGCAGTCATGACTAATCATCACAGCAACTTTGAAGATCCTAAGCCAAACCACTGATCATTTATTGATCTGAAAACATTTCACATATTAAGGTCATGGTGACCTTGACCTTTGACCTAGTGACCTCAACAACCATAGGGGTCATCTAGTGGTCACGACCAACTACCACAGCAAGTTTGAAGGTCCCGAACCAAACCATTGAGCAGTTAATAATTGGAAACCATTTCATCAGTTAAGGTCATGATGACCTTGACCTTTGACCTAGTGACCTCAAAATCAATAGGGGTCATCTAGTTGTCATGACCAACCACCACAGCAAGTTTGAAGATCCTAAGCCAAACCCTTGAGCAGTTATGGATCGCAAACCATTTCACCAGTTAAGGTCATGGTGACCTTGACCTTTGACCTAGTGACCTCAAAAATAATAGGACTTATCTATTGGTCATGACCAACCACCACAGCAAGTTTGAAGATCCTAAGCCAAACCCTTGAGCAGTTATTGATCGCAAACCATTTCACCAGTTAAGGTCATGGTGACCTTGACCTTTGACCTAGTGACCTAAAAAACAATAGGGCTCATCTAGTTGTCATGACCAACCACCTAAGCAAATTTGAAGATCCTAAGCCAAACACTAGAGCAGTTATTGATCAGAAACCATTTTACAAGTTAAGGTCATGGTGACCTTGACCTTTGACCTAGTGACCTCAAATACAATAGTGGTCATCCAGTTGTCATAACCAACTACCGCAGCAAGTTTGAAGATTCTAAGCCAAACCCTTGAGCAGTTATTGATCGGAAACCATTTGACCAGTTAAGAGCATGGTGACCTTGACCTTTGACATAGTGACCTAAAAAACAATAGGAGTCATCTAGTGGTCATTACCAACCACCACAGCAAATTTGAAGATCCTAGGCCAAACCCTTGAGCAGTTATTGATCGCAAACTATTTCACCAGTTAAGGTCATGGTGACCTTGACCTTTGACCTATAGACCTAAAAAACAATAGGACTCATATAGTTGTCATGACCAACCACCTAAGCAAATTTGAAGATCCTAAGCCAAACCCTTGAGCAGTTATGGATCAGAAACCATTTTACCAGTTAAGGTCATGGTGACCTTGACCTTTGACCTAGTGACCTCAAAATCAATAGGGGTCATCCAGTGGTCATGACCAACTACCACAGCAAGTTTGAAGATTCTAAGCTAAACCCTTGAGCAGTTATTGATCGGAAACCATTTAACCATTTATGGTCATGGTGACCTTGACCTTTGACCTAGTGACCTCAAAATCAATAGGGGTCATCTAGTGGTCATGACCAACCACCACAGCAAGTTTGAAGATCCCAAGCCAAACCTTTGAGCAGTTATTGATCGGAAACTATTTCACCATTTTAGGTCATGGTGACCTTGACCTTTGACCTAGTGACCTCAAAAACAATAAGGGTCATCTACTTGTCATGACCAACCACCACAGCAAGTTTGAAGATTCTAGGCCAAGTCGTTTATTAGTTATCATTCGGAAACCATCGATCTACCGACCGACCGACCGACCGACCGACCGACAGACCGACCGACCGACCGACCGACCGACCGACCGACCGACCGACATGTGCAAAGCAATATACCCCCATTTTTTCAAAAGGGGGGTATAAAAAATGCAAATATATGCAAATAGTTTGTCCGCTGTTTTCTGGCAAAACTGTTAGACAGATATTAATGAAACTTCATACACATGTTTAATGCATCAAGACCTGAAGCTAAGTTGATTCTGAGGATCATTTGATTTGTTGTTTCGGAGTTATGGCCCTTACACTTAGAAAAATAATGCAAATCTATGCAAATATGAGGATGGCCATAACCTTTTCATTTGAAATGATATTTACTTCAATTTGTTTATATGGTTAAACCTTAATGTGAATTTTCACATATATTGCGGGGGGTGATATGTCATTTTATTCTAAAGTTATGGTCCTTGAACTTCGTGTGTTCGTTGCTTTGTTAATCATTCAACTTTTAGTTTGTCTGTTGTTTTCTGGGAAAACTATTTAAATGATATAAATGAAACTTAACACAAATGTTTTAAGCAACAAAATTTGAAGCTGAGTTTATTTTGAGGTTCATTCAGTTTGTCTTTACAGAGTTATGGCCGTTGCACTTTACAAAAATCTGCAAAAATGAGGATTAGCTGTAACTTTTTTATTTAATAAGATATTCACTTCAGTTTTTTAAAGAATAGTATCACCTTAATATGGAAATCAAGATCTGAAGCACATATTAGAAAATGTCAACACTTATAAGGCATGTTGAATCAGAGAAAGTTTGCAAGTGGGCGTATTATGTACCGTATGCGGTACTCTTGTTGTACTTTTAGTAAGTTAGTTTTGAAACCACCAGTAATTATAATATAATTTAGACCAGTGTCCATCGCAAGGCTAATCAAAATCTCTATCTTATAAAGGTAGCAGAATCACATCTAGGAGGTCTGTAGAACACACCAACTAAGCAGAATATTATTTCAAATACATTCGGGCTCTTGTTTCTCAAGTTCATGTCTCCGTTTGTAAGCTATATTACTTTTAATATACATGATAACTCCAGCCTCCACCATATCAATCGGAAGATGGTCGTTCCTTTCTGGAGTATTTTAATATATGAAGTCCATCTGGATGTATAGACAAGAATGTTCGGAGGAACATATGTATCACTTGCTCGCATCTGACACAAAAACACTATAAATATGCTGGAGTGAAATTAGAACAACGGGAAATAACTCAAAAGCAGTATTGCATGCAGAGTGATGGACCTTAGTTACACAAATTGTCCTCAATGAGAAGAGGACACATATGAAATTTGAAAGCTCTATAATGATTAGTCTAGAAATGATAGCCAAAAAATTAAAGTGTAAACAAAACGGGGTAACTCAAAAAGTAGTGCATGCAGAATTATGGACCTTAATTGCATCAATGGTCATCACTGAGAGAAAAACACACGTGAAATTTGAAAGCTCTATTATGGTTAGGTTTTAGAAATCACAGCCAAAAGAGGAAAGTGTGACAGACAGACAGGCGGACAGACAGACAGAGAGGCGAAAAGACAGACAGACGGACAGACATACTACTGAAAAGTGACCCATAAGTGGCACACTGCTTCTAGGCAGGTGCCACAAAAAAGTAAAGATATAGAAATTGAATACATGTAGTTCGTATGCAAACATATCTAGCCTAGGCAGATTGCTCTGCATGTCGTAATGAATCATAAATAAACTATTTGAAACATCTATAAAACTTATAGACGTGTTGAAAGCAGGTGCTATGAATGATGGATTAAATGTATTCCCACTACTCGTCGGTCGAGGGTTTGGATGGATATCGCCAGATCATTTGAGTACAGAAGACAACCAGGTATTCGGTGGTTCTGGACAAAGCAGAAGTTGCTCAAAAATAGTATGCAACAAGGTAAATTAATACCCATGAGACCAGAAGTTTTTTCTTTGAGCAATTGCAACATTCCTTTGGTCGTATAAGCTGTATCATTAGCTAAAAGTCTGAAGGGATGTGATATACATAGTATAATTTTCAAGGAATCGTTCATGACGTTTAAACGGATGCTTTACATTGTTAGTTATTTGTTGAGGCTCTTCTGTCTTTTTGAGGTATAAGGCTAATGCTATAACCGGGGAATTAGAAGCTTAAAATAGCACAAGAAAATGCAATAAAAGTGAAAAATTCACCCTACTACAGAAAGCGAGCACGCTCACACTAGAAACGGTGCAAGGTGTCTTGTTATTATGTAAGAAGTATCAGAAATCTGATTACCGCGAGCCTGCACGCTTCCCTCACATCGAATGTGAAGTAGTAGCCAAACAGAGATGTCTACATAAGAAATTACTGTTATAACAAGAGATGTTTGTAAAACATGTATACCCCCAGACCCCCTGACCTTTGATTTAGTGTCCTCAACTATGGAGGTCATCTAGTGGTCATGACTAATCAACACAGCAACTTTGAAGATCCTAAGTCAAATCACTGATCATTTATTGATCTGAAAATATTTCACAAGTTAAGGTCAGAGTGACCTTGACCTTTGACCTAGTGACCTCAACAACTGTAGGGGTCATCTAGTGGTTACGACCAACCAACACAGCAAGTTTGAAGATCCCGAACCATTGAGCAGTTATTAATCGGAAACCATTTCATCAGTTAAGGTCATGATGACCTTGATCTTTGCCATAGTGACCTAAAAACAATAGGGATCATCTAGTTGTCATGACCAACCACCACAGCAAGTTTGAAGACCCTCAGCCAAACTCTTGAGCAGTTATTGATTAGAAATCATTTCACCAGTTAATGTCATGGTGACCTTGACCTTTGACCTAGTGACCTAAAAACAATACGGGTCATCTAGTGGTCATGACCAACCACCACAGCAAGGTTGAAGATTCTAAGCCAAACGCTTAAGCAGTTATTGATCGGAAACCATTTCACCAGTTAAGGTCATGTGACTTTGACCTTTGACCTAGTGACCTAAAAAACCAACAGGGCTCATTTGGTTGTCATGACCAACCACAGAAACAAATTTGAAGATCCTAAGCCAAACCCTTGAGCAGTTATTGATCAGAAACCATTTTACCATTTACGGTCATGGTGACCTTGACCTTTGACCTAGAGACTAACAAAAGTGCCAGTGGGCACAATATACGCCCGTCGAGGTTCTGTTCAACATAAACTGGGGTTAACGTATTTGCTAAATTCAAATTCTAAGTCCAATCTTGCGACCAAGTTTCAAGGTTGTAAATAGGCATACTTTAACAAAAAACCATAACCGAAAATTCTAAATTAAAAAGTGCCATAATTGTGTCTAAATGCTTGAGATGAAGATGAAGCTTGTGATGGTGAACAAATGTTTCAAGTTTAAAAGCTTTATCTGAAAGGATTATGTAAATAAGTAGACTTTAACAAACAATTCCAAGCTAAAAAGCGTCATAATTATGTCAAAATGTTAGACAGCGTTATGTACTCTTGCGTAAAGGTAAAACTTGTGATGGTGAGCAAGTGTTCCAAGTTTAAAAGCTTAATCTAAAAGGGTTATGTAAATAAGTGGACTTTAACCAAAACTTTAACCAAACTTTCTAAGTTAAAAGAGGGCATAATTCTGTCAAAATGTTGGACAGAGTTATGTACTCTTGCCTACAGGTAAAGCTTGTGATGGTGAACACGTGTTCCAAGGTTAAAAGCTTTATCTCAAAGGGTTATGTAAATAAATGGACTTTAACAAAGCCTTAACCATAAATTCTAAGTTAAAAAGGGGAATGATTCTGTCAAAATGCTTGAAAGAGTTATGTACTCTTGTCTACAGGTTAAGATTGTGATGGTGAACAAGTGTTCCAAGTTTAAAAGTTTTATCTCAAAGGGTTATGTAAATAAATGGACTTTAACAAAGCCTTAACCAAAAATTCTAAGTTAAAAAGGGGCATAATTCGGTCAAAATGCTTGACAGAGTTATTTTCTCTTGCCTACAGGTGAAGGTTGTGACGGTGAACAAGTGTTCTAAGTTTAAAAGCTTTATCTCAAAGGGTTATGTAAATAAATGGACTTTAACAAAGCCTTGACCAAACATTCTAAGTTAAAAAGGGGCATAATTCAGTCAATTCAGCTTTATCACAAAGTGTTATGTAAATAAGTGGACTTGTTCCACATAAATTGAGGTTAACATTTTTGCTTAACGCAAATGCTAAACGCAAAGTCCAATTAAAGTCCAATTAAGCGACCTTGATCTTAGATAAATGAGCCGGGACTTGGCAGGCTACTGTAGCATTTCTAGATAAACATTTTGGTTAAATTTGGGAAGGATCCACCAAGCGGAACTTGAGTTAGAGATGTTACAGACAGACAGACCGTTTAACATTTTTGCTAAACGCAAATTCTAAGTCCAATTGTGTGACCTTGACCTTGGATAAACAAACCGGGACTTGGCAGGCTACTGTAGCATGTCTAGATAAACAATGTGGCTAAATTTGAGAAGGATCCACCAAGCGGAACTTGAGTTAGAGATGTTACAGACGGACAGACAACCAGACGGACAGACGGACAGACAGCGCCATTCCATAATACGTCCCGTTTTTTCAAACGGGCGTATAAAAACAATAGGGGTCATCAGGTTGTCATGACCAACAACCACAGCAAGTTTGAAGATTCTACGCCAAGTTGTTTATTAGTTATCCCTCGGAAACTATCGATCTAGCGACCGACCGACCAACCAACGCCGACAGCCCGACAGACCGATAGACATGTGCAAAGCAATATACCCCCATTTTTTCAAAAGGGGGATATAATAATGAATAAAATCAATGTACAGGTGTTCAAAAATATCAATGATGCTTCAGTAAGTAAACCCTCTATCTGAACAGAATATAGAGGATTTCAAGAGCACAAAAGTCTGTCTAATACTCAGCTTACAACATGATACAGGAAATACATCGGATATTGTGAGCGCGAGGAACTCCCATAACCATTTCAGACTAACGTATAGAGTATTGAGTCCAAGTGCATCTGTGAACAAAACAGCATGTTGCTTGGATACAGAACAGCTTGCATGTTAAGTATTTATTGCATGAGAAATAGAATATTATAATTATTATGCCAGGCGATAGCGAAATAACATAATTATTCATGCAGTTTGGATCCAGATCAAACGCCGGTCGATGTGGACCCGAAAAATCCCGGTATGAGCATTTGGCATTTTCATATGAGGAAGCCTTCCAGCAGGCTTGCGGTAGGCGCAATTTGTCCTGTGCACAGAACCTCTGGAGTCTTCCTCCACCTGCAATTAGCTGGACGTGACTATGCTATGACTGAAATATTATTCAAACGACATAAAACCCGATGAAAACCAAACCAAACCAAAATATACACCTTGGTAACATGGAAAATCATCAGAATTGAACCAATAATTGGGATCATTATTAGTTAGCCCCATTGGTCTATGCATCCAATATTATAGCTAAACAGCAAACGCAACATATTTTAAATTTATTATTTAACTCCTCCCACACTATACACGACAATGGATTGAGTATTACTTGTTAACGTGTATATATAAAATACGCATGTGTTTGCAACAAATATTCTATCGCAGTGTTATAACAACCTTATTAACATTGAATTTCACCCAGTCTCAGTCAAGGGGGGTGTTCCCAATGCTGATAGCAGTTTGGATCCCCGTGATACTGTGAAATAGTCCGCATGTCACCTTAAATCATTCATTTAGCCATTATCCGACCGTGCACGACCGTAACAGCTGAATACAGATTGAATCCAGATCAGGTCACTACTTAAATGGTGACTGGCCATGATCCAGGCTGTTGACTAATGTTAACGAAACCAGACTAAGACACGACTGACCATAGGCGTATCCAGCGGGGCGGACCCGGCGTACGCCCCCTCCCAATAAAATCGCCGAATTAAACGTATTTTGTGCCTTGAAATTCATTTTTGTAATATGCGAAAATGCAAAAGTCCTTTTTTCTGCGCACCAAACGCAGTTCACATATAAATATATCAATCATTTTTCACTCATCTTTGCGCAAATGTGCTGTCGGTTTAGACTCTCATCCCGTTACTCAAGTCGAATTTCGCGATTCAAACGTATCCCTCTTTTTGCAGATTGATTGTCTTTAAGCTGTTTTTATGCCAACAATTTGAAGATGGAAGCAGCCAACTCTGCATTAAAACATATCAAAAACAATTTGTTTTGTTTTTCAAATCCAGGTCGGCAATGAATGAAGAAAGATTTAATGTACAAACATTACTATTCATACAAAAGGATATCGACATAGATATCAAGGAGGTTATAAACCTCTATGCGACAAAACATCCTCGTAGGATGCTGTTGCTTAACCAACTGTTCGACAATTAAGTGTAATTGAAAATCAAATTAATTAAATGCAGGTTTTTTAGGTGACCGTAAGACTGATAGAGGGTGTCAGACTGCGTTCTATACTCTGTTTCACTCCGTGTTACTGTTATAATGAATAAATTCTGAAAGTGAAAGATCATTCAAAAGCAAAACTCGGTTTTATTGAGTCTGTTCATGAGTAGTAATTAAAAGTGCAACACTATTCATGCCCCCTAGCATCGGCTTAAGCAGTATTCACTTTTCCAAACTAATAACTTAAAAGCTTATGATCCCGAAGGGCCAGAACATATAACAACACTGAGAACTTTTTACGACCGTCACACAAGCATTTAATAATTTCAATGACAATTACTTCAGCTTGGTCAATATCTTATTCCAATTACCAAACAAATTTCTTATAATGGTCACAATTTGATGAGTGAGAGCCCATCAAAGCATCACCAAAAAACACGGAATTTAAATAAGAAATAACCGGGGGGGGGGGCTCCCCGACACCACCGGGCGAGAAATGGCTATGTCCCTCTCGTGCTCTCCCCCTCCGTCCTGCTTCGGTCCATACCTTCGGCACGGGCTTCATTATAGCATTTCTTTAGCACGTTACTCTGATGAAAGAACATAATGCTTGACATACTCGAGGAGTGCTTGTTTAAGTATTCAAAATCACTAAAATCCAGGAGCTTCAGGGGGATTTGCCCTGGACCCACCAGGGGCCCAAGCGGCAAATACACAAACTGCTCGACATACTCGAGGAGTGCTTTCTAAGAATTCAAACTCACTACAAAGCCCCCTTGAACCCCCTTTGCCCTGGACCCACCAGGGACCCTAGCGGCCCCCTGATTCCCCAGCATATATTTAAGTTGTATGCCCCCTCTAATAACAAACCCTGTATCCGCCCCTGCTGGCTGACTGATACAAGACCACATACGGCTCTTACCGCTCTAATATTGGCCCTTACGATAAGCGCATCCGTACCACCATATGCAAACAGATTGAGTGCAGATGAGATGTAACTAAGCATGATTTGGGTTAAACCGACAGAATGATAAAAATACGAGACCATGTTCACATAACTACTACAAAAATGCAAATGGCAGTCTAATACTAAGCCGACAGACCCCTGAAAGCTCAGCATAACTAGAGTTTTTTGTCACAAAAACGGATGTCTCCCCTCTAAAAAAACAATATGTAAAGGGAAATCACTAAAAATGTTATTGACTTGATGATTGATACTTCCCCTCATTATGCGCTTTCCACACCACATTTTTCAAGAAGAAAATGATAACAGCTAATAACTCTAAAAATATTGACACCAGAGTTATGGCCCTTGTGCACGACACTTACTTTCATCATGCCCTTTCCATAAATGAAATGTCATTCCAATAGCATCAGTCGAACAGGAGTTATTGATCAGACAAAAACTGTAACAAAGGGCAATAACTCCAAAAGTATTGAAGCCAGAGTTATGGCCCTTGTTCATGACACTTTCTCTCATCATGCTCTTTCCATGTATGAAGTTTCAATACAATGGCAAGAGCCATGTAGGAATAACTCAATTTATTGAAGCCAGAGTTGAGGACCTTATGCATGACACTTTCTCTTATCATGATCTTTCCATGTATAAAGTTTCACTCCAATGACATGTACCATATAGGAGTTTAATCATCCTGACAAAAAATTGTGATTTTTTAACCATGGACAATAACTCCAATATTAGTGAAACAAGAGTTATGGACCTTAAACATGACACTTTCTCTTATCATGATCTTTCCATGTATGAAGTTTCAATCCAATGGCATGAGCCATATAGGAGTTATCGTCCGGACAAAAAATTATGAAAACAAATTACAAGGGCAATAACTCCATTATTAGTGAAGCCAGAGTTATGGACCTTGTGTATGACACTTCCTCTTGTCATGATCTTTCCATATATGAAGTTTCAATCCAATGACATGAGCCATATATGAGTTATCGTCCGGACAAAAAATTGTGAATTTTTTTACAAGGGCAATAACTCTATTATTAGTGAAGCCAGAGTTATGGACCTTGTGTATGACACTTCCTCTCGTCATGATCTTTCCATATATGAAGTTTCAATCCAATGGCATGAGCCATATAGGAGTTATCGTCCGGACAAAAAAGTAGTGGGTTTTTTTACAAGGGGCAATAACTCCTATATTAGTGAAGCCAGAGTTATGGACCTTGTGCATGACACTTTCTCTCATTATGCTCTTTCCATATATGAAGTTTCAATCAACTGGCATCAGGCATATTGAAGTTATCGTCCGGACAAAAAGTGTGACGGACAGACAGACAGACAGACGGACAGACGGACGGACGGACAGACGAACAGACAGCCAGACAGACAGACAACTCTCACAAAAACAATATGTCTCCCCCATATAAATATGGGGGGAGACATAATAACTGCTACACTATACACGACGGTGGAAACAATATTATTTATTTGCATGTACGCATATATACGTGTATAATATAAGATTGCAACAAATATTCTATTGCAGTGTAATAACCTAATTTACATTGATTTTACCCTTAATTACGATAAGTGCAGCCGAGCTACCATATGTAAACAGCTTGGATGTGTGTAGGTCTAGTTATGCACAGCTCCGACGAATAGGCCACATAAGAAAGTACCTCTCTACTGCAACTCATTGTTGCATGGAATTTCAAACAAAACACTGCGGAAACTTCAAAGAGTGCAAAATAATAAGAATTAATAACAGAATAATAATAAAAAAGAATTTATTTAGAACATAGGTAAACCAATTTCATCCCTTCCGTAAGTTTATCTGCCTGTGTCATATTATGCTTTATTATATTGTGTCAACGCACTCACGTCATAAACAAACAAAATTTGAATGTAACATTCTATTCACAGTGCCGGTACGTCACACAGTTTTGACCCAGACCCAACAGAATTGGGTACATTTTTTGACATACAACACTACACATAAAATATGGCAGGAAAATTGGGTAACAGAACAGATCAATTTGAAGTTCATGCATATAAACTAAGTAATACAAATAAACAACAGTAATATACGCGCAATATGCAACCCCCCAGTAAAACACTATTTGACCCGCCATGGCAATGAGGGAGCACACAAGGGATAATCCGAGTTTAACGGAGTTGTAACAGAGTATATCCGAAATTTAATTACAGGGTAAAATGTCCTATTATGGGAACCCTAAAAGCCCAGCCAAAGTAAAACTAAAGGGGGTATTCCGTGTACTGTTCCTACAACATATCCCACCGGCTGCAATGGTAAGGAATCATATCGGAAAAATTGAGACTGACTGAGACATGCGATGCTGCATCGGACCGTACATGCTTAACCTGCCCACTGCCCATATATTACACGACCCAGTTCACTGGTAAGCAAAAATAAGGAAACTGGGTTAGCTTAACAGGAATCCCTGACATTGGTTGAGGGCAGGGTAGCAAGTCATGCCATCTAGACTCCCAATGTACCAGTGGGAATAGGGATGCCCTGTTTCACTACGGTACTCCCTCTGGCATTGGAACTGGAGTTACCAGAGGTACCAAGCATATATGGATGCCCCGTTTGACAACAGCACTCCCTCGGAATCCAACTTCGAGACAGCGAAATCCGGCGGACACAACACCCGCACGTAAAACAGCAAGGGGATTCCCTAGAAGTCCATACAATTATGGATGAGATCTTTTTGTTCGTTTATCTAATTACTTTTTCCCTGTCGTGCCCTTAACGGCTTACCTGCAGGTGCTCTGACTTCAGCAAAGGCATTGAGTACATATTTGACGGATTGTCACAGTTATTATGCTATGTTTTACATGTTGTCCTGTGTTCATCGTCGTCTATGTTGTGAGTAAGTCCAGCGGGGATACCTTTATTTACACTATTTGTAAAGCTAGGGTGACATTGAGAGAAGTGTGAGGTTAGGACGTCCGTAAACCGGTTTAAACCCCCAGTGGTGTTTTTGCTACTGACCGTGCAAAGGCGGTACTCTCTTTGCCACCCTTCCTTTTGTTTGCCTTGCGTCTTTGTGCTTGTGATTTTGTTCATGTGTGAAACGTTTGTCTCTTGTTCTTGTGTGTCTTTTGGTGTTTTCTGTGTTCATCTCGTGTGTGAGTGTGCGTTTTTGGTGTGTGGTTGTGTGTGTATGTGTCACGCTGTCTATCGGTGTTTTGGTGGTGGTTGCGTCTTGTATGTGGCTTTGCCTGCTTGACTTTACTACTTTTCCATTTATAAGCACAATAGTGTTGTTTTTGCAGTGTAGCGGCCGTGAAACGTCTCCCCGTACATGCAATCAATATTGTTTTCTTCCTCTTGCAGGAATTGCTTTACATTCAACGTGTTTCCTCATACCTTTACACCGTACTTTGCACTTCATGGTGGATTGGGTACTCACCGACATATTGTGTGACTACTTTAATTTCCCTTTTAGGATTTGTGCCCTTTGCGTTTTCTCTAGTGTGACTTTACCTTACTCGTGTTTCTTCTTTTACCCATTCAGTGTTTCCCTTCATATCATTAGTCTTCTTTATTTTTGTCGTAACCTCTGGTATTTTTTTTATTCTTTTACACAACTTATCCTTTCGTTACATACGTATGTCGCTTTTTACGGAAGTGTGCTACAATTACTACACAAATTATGAATAGTCTCCCTATACTCAAAATTACTAACTTAAACTTACACTCTGTGTCTTCTGTTCAGATTCCTCATAACCTGGCTAATTTCCAATCACTACAGCCGTCTTAAATTGTCTTCTGATTCATCTTTTCATGTTCCCTCTTCTGCTATTTCATAATGGACCTAAAATCGTTCTGTCTCCTTTAAAGCAATCTATCCTTCGTTATAGTAAAATCCATCTAAATTCACATTATTTGAACAAAAGACATAGGTTGTATCCAATAATTACTAAGTGCAATAGGAAGAGATGTATGTGTTGCAATTTCATTTCTACTAGATCAACAATTAAATATCTTGTTAATGGTAAAGTGTTTAGTGTGAAGATTAATTCTGATTTAGACTGAAACTCATCTAATATTATATATGTTCTTACATGAAATGCGCCACGTTGTGGCATTCATTATGTAGGTCAGCCAGGACGTACTTTAAAGCTAGGTTTCGTGAACACAGTTACCATTGCCGGATCAAAAAAGTACGCAATTTTCTTTACCAGCATTTTCGTCATACAGGACATTCTTTCAAATATGTTTCGGTTCAACCTTTAGAACAGATTTATTATGATTCTAAAACTACTAGTAGTTTAAAATCTAAAGCTCGTTTTATCACAGAGCTAGACTGGATAAAGAAGGTACAAACACCTTTTCCTTTAGGCCTTAATGATAACATTTTCCAAAGAGGCAACATTTCTAAAGATCCAAGCATCGATATTTTCTATATATTTTCTATTCGAAAACGTAAAAGTAGATCACATGGCAGACGTCTTAATATGTCTATTCATGATTTACATACCATTCTAAAACAAACTGGTAAACATTCTATGTTACCATTTTTATCATCTTTACCCTTTTCCTGTCTCAAGTCCATAGACGAAGAGGCTGATAAAATCTATATGCGTACAGATCCGTTAATGAATACTGACTCACTTATACAAAGTTACACATAGCATGTTCTTCGTCCACGTATTAATAAAGAATCTGAACATAAAAGACATTTTCTGAAACTTCAGTTCCTAAATAAAGGTATCGATTTTATTGATATTCAAAGTATATTTCGTGATAAGAATGTAATCGATACTATTCCCAAATATTTCATCAACTCTGAATCACCTATCATCTGTTATAAATATAATAAACCTATTAGAAATGTTATTTTTAACTACAATAAAATTGTCTCTGACTTAAATATTGATGTTAATACCTCTATTTCTTGAGATTGCAGCATTTCTAGCTTTTGCTATAAACCAGTTGGTCATGTCATTACTGGTAATTTTGATATCATTAAGGATAAACGTCTCAGGACCCTCCTAACTAAAGGACCTAAATATAGATTACCTTCCCTTATTGATTTTGACGCTTGTCGAACTCATATTGCGGAAGCTATTCAAGAATTCTGCATCAAATGGTGTCGACGAGAACATGCTGAGGTTAATGCCCTTTCGGAACGGAAGACATGTATTTTTGATATTATTGATACGCGTATTACTTTTTACAAATCAAATTACCATCTTTTACCACCTCGACCTAGAGTTATATTCGCTATTTGAAGAAAAACAGTTCTAATTTTCATTCAAATTATGTTCTTGTTCCTGCTGACAAGGCATCAAATAATGTAATTGTTATTTAAAGATTGTATTATGTTGATGTTTGAAAGAGGCGCTAACTGATTCAAAAACTTATATAACAGTTCAAACACCTGAAAAACATATAGTCTCGGAACATGTAAAAATGCAAAAACGTGCTATAATTTTAAGTCTGGTCCTAACATAAAACAACATAAACTTTCTACTTTGTACTGGATTCCGAAACTACATAAAAACCCTTATAAGGCGCGTTTTATTGCCAACTCTAGCTGTTGTACCACTACTAAATTATCTATACTTTTGACGTCCTGTCTTACTACGATCAAAGAACATGTAAAACGCTACTGTGATAAAATATATGAAAATTCTGGTATTAATGTTTTTTGGTCCATAAAAAATTCAAATGATGTTTTAAATTTTGCTATTCTCCGGCTGGTCATGTGATTACTGGTAATTTTGAGATAATTAAAGATAAACGTCTACGATCTCTTTTGAATAAAGGTCCCAAATATAGAATACCATCCTTGATAGATTTTAACTCTTGTCGAGTTCAGATTGCGGAGGCTTTACAAAATTTTAGTATTAAATGGTGTCGAAGAGAACATGTTGAGTCTACTGCCCTTTCTTGTTGGAACAAACTAATTTTTGATATAATTGATAAACGCATTTCCTTTTACAGCTCTAATAAACACCTTCTTCCACCTAAACCTAGAACTTCATTTAGACATCTTAAAAAGGGTTTACAGGATTTCCATTCAAAATACGTTTTTGTTCCTGCTGATAAGGCATCAAATAATGTGATTATTATTTGACGATTACATTATATCGATGTCTTGAAGCAGGAAATTACTAATACCAAGTCATACATTTCAGTTACCACTGACGAAAAGACCATCATTTCAGACCATGTCAAAAAGTGTGAACAATTTGGAACCGATATTAAAATTACACAACATAAACTTCCTACTATGTATTGGTTACCAAAACTACATAAAAAACCATATAAAGCGCGTTTCATTGCAAATTCTAGTTCATGTACAACTACTAAATTGTCTATACTTTTGACTTCTTGCTTAACGAAGGTAAAGGAACATTTAAAATTTTACTGTGATAAGACTTATGAAAATTCTGGAATAAATCTCTTCTGGTCTATTAAGAACTCTTCAGAAGTCTTAAACAAACTTAAGAACAAAAGGTATCTTGCATCCACTGTAAGCACGTACGATTTTTCTACTCTGTACACAACTCTTCCTCATGTTTTAATTAAGGATAAGCTTACTAACTTGATCCAGAAAGTATTTGCCCGAGAAAAAACATCATTCTTGGCATGTAATGCTGAAAAAGCTTTCTTTACTGACGAGCAAATGAAGTATTACACCAATTGGACTTGCTCAGAAGTTTGCGAAGCACTAACCTTTCTTTTGGACAACATATTTTTGTACGTTATGGGAATGCTATATACCGTCAGGTAATTGGTATTCCCATGGGTACGAATTGTGCACCACTTGTCGCAGATTTGTTTTTGTACTGCTATGAGAGAGATTTCATGTTGAGTTTGAATCCTCAATCACAAGAAGATGTTATAAAAGCCTTCAATGAAACTTGTCGATATTTGGATGATATTTTTAACTTAGATAACCCTTTCTTTAATGCTCTGATTCCTACAATTTATCCTAAAGAACTCAAATTGAATAAAGCTAACCCGTCCGACAATTATGCAGCGTTTCTTGACCTAGACCTTAAAATTAATAATGGAATGATTTCTTCTAAAATATATGACAAAAGAGATGATTTTGATTTTAATATTGTAAATTTTCCTCATCTTGACGGGGATGTTCCCCGTGCTCCATCTTACGGGGTTTATATATCTCAACTTATTCGTTTTGCTAGAGCTTGTTCATCTATTGACGATTTTAACAGTCGAAATCTCATTTTAACTGAAAAACTGCTTAAACAAGGATATAGATACCATAAACTAAGAAAAACTTTCTCTAAATTTTACTATCGAAATCTCTCGCTTATTGGCAAGTACAAATGTAATCTCAAGGTACTTTTGCGACACGGTATTTCACATCCTGAATTTTATGGTGATGTGATTTACAAACTTCGTAGAATTATTGGACGTACCCATTTTCTCACTTTGTTCATCAAATATATAAAACAATTCATTAAAAAGGGATATGATCCTGTATTATTACAACATACTGCATGTTTGGTTGTGAACCCTTTTACAGTTGGCAATCACGCTGGCCTCTTTGCATGTACGCCGACAAGAAAGGTTTAGTACTCTATGAAGGCGACCTCTTAAATCCAGAAATGGAAGGAGAACGTCGGATATCTGTACTATTTCATTTTTGTCGTACCCTTTATTACTTTTCTACAGTTACTCTGTTTGCAGCTCAATCATTGAGTACACTAGCGATAGGTGGATACAGTATGTTCAATTAAATGTTTTTTGTTATACATGCACTTTACCACTGTATTTGCTGTCGCGGTTGTTGTAGATTAGTCGGAGAGGGGATACGTTTATTTACACTGTTTGTCTTTTAGGATGGGGATGGAATTAGGGTGAGGTTGGGCGCCCATAAACCGGTTTAAACCCCCGGTGACTTTTGTCACTGACCGTTCCAAGGCGGTACTTCCATCTTCCTCCTATTGAATGTTTGTTTTGTCTTTGTGCGTCTCTTGTTGTTTTTTCTACCCATGTACATTTGCTGTTTCCTTGTGTTGCTGTTCGGGCGAGTGTTTGTTCTGTATGTGGTATTTCCTGCATGACTCATTTTTGTACTTTGAAAATGAACAGTATAACATTTCTTTACTGATCTCTTATGATTTCTCTACACTCTATACTACTCTACCTCACCATCTTATAAAGGATAAACTGATTAAATTAATAGAAAAACCTTTGCCAGAGAAAACAAAATGTTCATTGCTTGTAATGTTCAACGTTCATTCTTTTCGAATTTAGAAGTTGAACATTACACAATGTGGACTTGCGTTGATGTTTGTAGATCTCTTGCCTTTCTTTTAGATAATATATTTCTGCGTTATGGGGATACCATATATCGTGAAGTTGTTGGTATACCCATGGGTACAAATTGTGCCTCTCTTGTTGCAGATTTGTTTTTGTATTGCTATGAGAGGGATATTATGCTTAGCTTAAAACCTGATATACAAACCGAGTGTGTTAATGGTTTTAATAAAACTTCAAGGCATTTAGACGATATTTTGAATTTAGATAATCTTTATTTCGAAACTATGATTTCTTCAAATTACCCAAAAGAACTGTCTTTAAACAAAGCGAATCAATCTGACATTATAGCTTCATTTTTAGATTTGAATCTTTCAATTACAAATGATAAAGTTTCGTCCAAAGTATACGATAAAAGAGAAGATTGTAATTTTAAAATTGTTAATTATCCTTTTCTAGATGGAGATGTGCCCCGTTCTACATCTTATGGGGTTTATATTTCTCAACTTATTCGGTTTGCCCGAGCCTGTTCTTTGCTTGAAGATTTTAACAGTCATAATTTAGTTATAACTGATAAACTTCTTAAGCAAGGTTACAGATATTACAAACTTCGAAAACCTTTTTCTAAACTTTATTATCGAAATTTACCACTCATTAGTAAATATAATTGAAATCTACGGACGTTACTGCAACAAGGCATTTCAAACTTAGGAAAATTCGGGTTCATATCCATTTTCATGATTTGTTTATTAAACGCATTAAAACATTTAAAAAGAAATGTTATGATCCTATTATATTGCAACGCACTGCATGTTTGGTTATCGACCCTTTCACAGTCGGTAGCTACGCTTCCCTCTTTGCCTGCGCGATGACAGGCCGAGGGTAGTACTCTATGATGGTATACTCTTAAACTTGGATACAGGATGAGCTTTCCAGACTCATGTATTACTTTTCCCTGCAGTGCCCTTAACGGCTTACCTGCAGGTGATCTGACTTCAGCAAAGGCATTGAGTACATATTTGACGGATTGACACAGTTATTAAGCTATGTTTTACATGTTGTCCTGTGTTCACCGTTGTCTATGTTGTGGGTAAGTCCAGCGGGGATACCTTTATTTACACTATTTGTAAAGCTAGGGTGACATTGAGAGAAGTGTGAGGTTAGGACGTCCGTAAACCGGTTTAAACCCCAGTGGTGTTTTTGCTACTGACCGTGCCAAGGCGGTACTCTCTTTGCCACCCTTCCTTTTGTTTGCCTTGCGTCTTTGTGCTTGTGATTTTGTTCATGTGTGGAACGTTCGTCGGTGGTTCTTGTGTGTCTTTTGGTGTTTTCTGTGTTCATCTCGTGTGTTAGTGTGTGTGCGTTTGGGTGTGTGGTTGTGTGTGTGTGTGTGTGTATATGTACCATGCTGTCTATCGGTGTTTTGGTGGTGGTTGCGTCTTGTATGTTGCTTTGCCTGCTTGCCTTTACTACTTTTCCATTCTACATTTGTGGAGCATTATGTTTGAAAAAAGGGTTTAAAATAGTCCCACAGTCATAAGCGAGTGGCAACATCAACACGCTGTGGCTAATGCAGCAGTTATGATAACCGACAATTAGTAGCTACGTTTTCTAAACTGTCCTAATAACATATGTTGAAGAAATGCGTTTTCAGAGATCTTTTGAAACATGCCAGTGAGCTTGCATCTCTAATGCCTGATGGTAGAGCATTCCAGAGTTTTGGAGCTGCATGCATGAAACTTCTCTCACCGTATTTTACCTTACGACATTTTGGTACAACCAACGTCAAATAACTACTTGCTGATCTTAATTCTCTGCGGGGCCTGCACACGTCAAGCATGTCGACAATGTACTTGGCGGATTCATTGTGCATGGCTTTATGCGTAAGTGTCAGACTTTTGAATTCAATCCGATGTTGAACTGGAAGCCAGTGAAGTTCCTTCAAAACCGGAGTGATATGATCTTATCGAGAAGTCCTGGTTATGATGCGGGCTGCTGTGTTTTGCACTCTTTGAAGTTTCTTCAGTGTTTTGTTTGGAATCCCATGCAGCAATGAGTTGCAGTAGTCTATTTTCGATGTAACCAGAGAGTTCACCAAAGTCTTGGTAGCAGCAGGTGAGAGGTACTTTCTTAGGTGGCCTATTCGTCGGAGCTGTGCATAACTAGACCTACACACGGAATTGATGTGTGATGTCATATCCATTTGTGAATCGTGCCATGCACCGAGATTCTTTATACACAAAGATGGCTTGATTTTAGAGGGTCCTACTTGCACATGAATCTCTTCAGGTACTTCCGTGTTTTTGTATGAAACAGGATGACCTCATTTTTGTCAGTATTGAGCTTCAGCATGTTCTGGTGCATCCAAGATACTATTTCTTTGAGACAGTTCTCAACTCGTGATAAAGCGTCTTGTTGACAGGAAATGTTCTTGGGCTTAAAGGATAGGTATAACTGTGAGTCATCGGCATAAAAATGGTGGTTTAGCCCATGGGTTTTGCAGATTGAGCTGACAGGTTTTTTGTACATGATGTGGTATAATAATAATAATAATAATAATAGTTTATGATAACAAACACCTACAGAAACACGTCAAAATAAATTTTGAATTACAGTTTCGACATACAAACACGTAACATTATGACGTCACCGTAAACAACATGTGTCTGTGTAAAGTGCGCCATTTCCTCATAGTTTAAAACAAGACCAATACAATTCGCCTACACGTCTAACACTCACTGTCCATGGGATTCAAAATGCGCCTTCGTTTTGGTATTTAAGCCCTTCATCAGTGTTCTATACACATGGGCATTGACATGTCTACCGAGAAAAAAAAATTTCTATTTAAATTCAGTGAAAACGTTTATTGAAATGGACAAAAGATTCAGGGATACGAACTGCTGCATAAAACTGTGTTGGAACAGGAGGAAGATGTTCGCGATCAGCTGTTTTGGAGTATATAACATATTTGAAATAGGTTTGTGCTGTTCTGGATTCAGATGACTATAGTTGTTGATTGACGAGATATGTTTATGAGTTGAAATCTGCATAAACAAAAGGACATGCGGTGAGGAAAATTTGAAGTTGTGGCGGCTAATTTGGGAGAGGACCCCAGAAATAAACATTAATAAGGTGCATATGGGGGCTACCACCCCACATCCCCGTAGGTCTTTAAAACCCCATGGTTGTACATCGCACCCCTAAACATGCTCAACTATCCCCTAAAATTGTTCTCAAAAACTGTAAAACGAAACATTCCGGGGTCCGCTAAAGTAGAATCAAGCCGCATTTTTTTTTATGTAAAATGGATGGTTTGTGTTAGAGTAGTTGGTAGGGGTTTTTTTTGCATACAATTTGTAGATATTTACTGACAGCGATTATAATTTGTATTATTTTAAATATCGAAATTAAGGTGCAAGTGCCAACAGTCCTTTGACATCTATCTTGACTCAATCGTTGTCAGGTAGGTCACCGTCCGCCAGTTGTTGTTTTTTTGACAGCGCGTATGGATACAGTTAGGTCGTTCGAATGTTATTCACTAGTGAATATATGCCCGTGAATATCAAAATATATATGATAGTGTTACGTCACGCTGAAGCCACGAGTTATGTTATAATAGCGGGTTAATACACGTTTTTTCGGGCAATAACATCTGCAGTGTCCCGAGGGACTGTTGTTGGCCCGAGCCCGAAGGGCGAGGGCAACAACATTCCCGAGGGATACTGCAGATGTTATTGCCCGAAAGAAAACAAACGTGTATTAACGCTACTATTGCATAAAACCCATTTTCTGCTTTCCTGCATCAATTTGATTCTTCCAAATACAAGCTAAATATACACTTCTTTGACACACTTCGTTCGATTTATGCTGTTTCCGGGCCATTGTTTTCTTTCTGACGTCATTTCATGACGTCAAATACCGTTTACACGGAATTTCATTCAATAGTAGTACAACGATCAGATGGCGTTGTTTACAAACAGTACGTATGTAAACACAGACAATTAATGATAAATTAAACTGCGACATGTTGTATAGGTTAATCCAGGTCTAACAGCATAACCACTATACTGTTTTAACAGTTCATTGTCGGTGTCCCTGAAATACGCTCACCGTTCACCTAGCTTAGGCCATAACGCTATAGCATTCGCGTCCATTGTTTACCTTAGGCCCCGAATAGGTATAATTAAAACCGGTCAACAACAGCGCGTGAGCACGAGAATCGCCTTGTTAATACATTGTCTAGCGGGACTACAACAACACGTTTTGTGCAAGAATACGTAATACCATTAACTCCATAAATATCTCATATATTACGTCATAAATTACGTCATACACCCTTTTGCTCCATAAATATCTCATATATTATGTCATATATATTACGTCATACCATTTACTCCATAACTACGCTTTCTACGCCTTTGCGAATAGAGCAGACCCATATCAGACGGCTCCTTTAGGAGCCGTCTGATCAGGGTCTGCTCTGTTTGCTTATGAAATAATAAAGATATAATACCACCGACTCTGTTCCGATGAGCCGTCTGATCTGGGTCTACTCTGTTTGCAAATGGGGTTTAATAGTATAGGAATAAATAGATTAAATCTACGTTAATTGCAAAGGAAAATAATTGGCACCAAAGAGTTAAGATAGTGTCTGATCAAAGTACGCCATGTCATCTAAAATGACATCATGTGAAGAAAACGTTTCAAGACATGTAGTAATGAAGTGCATCACTCTACTAAATCTCCTGTCCAGAGCAGCTAGTTGGTCCTCCATCAATACTGGGGATACAGGGTCGGACTTCAACGAGGTCCGCATCAGTGAACTCAGCTTATCAGGTCCCAGGAACACTTTCAAAAAGTTGAGGAATGTTGACTTCTTAATTAAACAACATCTGTTTCGTCGCCAGGTGAAATAATTCACATAGTATTGATTGTAAGGGTTCCCAAATCTAGAATAAGAAATATGTCAAGTTTATATCTTTTTTTAGTAGTGTTATCGTTAAATGCATTCAACAATTTCTTCCATGAATATTTATACAGGAATAAATATTCATTACCCGAATTTGTATATTGTTAACGACAAATGTTGTTTTTTTTGCCATTTCAGAAAATGTAGAATCAAGGCATATATTATCCCATAAGCAAACAAAACAGGCACTAACCAGACAGCCCATACATCAGCCGCCTGACCCATATCGAGGGCTTGGTGCAAAACTATTGTAACTCCTTCACATTGTTTTGTACCAAGCACTCGATATCTACTCAGTTTGCAAAAGTGCCGAAAACTGTCTATATGAGAGATATCCTAGTTCAAAAGCAAACAGGATTCGTGTTCTACGTATATTCGTCTAATATATTGTAAAATATCCATAAACATATGCATTATAGGACAAAATTAGAGGAATTGCTGTGCGACTGTATGTTTTATGACTTGCTAAGTAGCAACAGAACTAAATTAAAATTTGGTTGGTATTACTGCGCATTATTTTGACAAAAAATCAGGTGTTCACCATCTTGTCGGAAAATACCAATATTGAGAAAACGACATAGAACAAAACTTGGATTATACAACAGAACAATGTAGGTTGTTAGCTTAAACCTTTCCCTCATATTGACGACTTTTGACGACTCCGTAAAAGTCACTATTTGTGAAACCATTGTGATAAATGGAGCATTGCTCATAAAGGAGCAAATGCTCTATTCATCAAAATGGTTTCAAACTACACAAATCTAAATTTTTCCTTTTCTCTAGTTAATGCTCCTTTACTGTAGATTTATTTAAAGAGGTTGTATCTGAAAATAGCATTTGAGGTAATGGGTTAGCTGAGTCAAACTTATCTGGAAATACGAATGGATAATGTCATGTTTTGAGTATTCACTGTCACTGTAGAAAACAACCGAATTCTTTTGAACGGTCTGTGCACTTGAACATTTGAGACTGAGAAAGAGTTTGCTTTTCAGAAACGGAGTTTTTGTTGTGTAGTTACTGGTGATATTGACATGGAAATGACAGTCAGGGAATACGCTGTTTTGAAATTCGGTAATGGACTGTGTTGATTCGTGTGGTTGTTCTGTGCGGGATCACAGTCGGTGCTGTCGTGAAGTAAGCGGTTTAGACTTGAAGGTTGGTAGACGCGGGACTGGTTCTGATAGATTGCTGGTTGGACATATCTTAATGTAAAATCAATTGGAGGGTTATATTTCCATAATTGTAAAATAGATGATAGTGTAAATAGTGCTCAGTTCATTTCGTCCAAATGGTCTAATGTGCTGACGTCGTGTTATTTATTGAGAGGTCTAGGTTAGAGTCTCAGTTTGGACTTCATTTTGTACTGCTGTAATTTATTCGTTATCAAATTTATTGGCTATGAAACTATTTTGAATAATATAACCAAACATTGCTAAAGGACCACCTAAAAGAATAATACGGGTTCTCCTAAACACGTAGCTGCTTGGTGCAGGTTAAAATATCCATGGGGTAACAAGTAGTCCGGCAATAGTGAAACTATCGAATTGATGTCACTGTTCGGAACAGTGACTTAAACAAGTGATACTCCAATGTGTTATCACGGTAAACCACTGGAAAACGTGAATTAAGTACTGGTCATCGACCACAATATACAACGTATAACTAGTACGGTACCTAAAACATTCTAATGACAAACAAACTACAATATTCGAGGCGAGTTCATGATGACCTATACAACAGTTAGAATCCAGATAAGACACCGAGTTTCTACTGTAGTGTATAATATTTCGAGCACACTCACAGGTAGCGGTTCGGACTGACTGTGATATACTGTTGTGTATTATATTTCGAGCACACTCACAGGTAGCGGTTCGGAGTGACTGTGATATACTGTGGTGTATTATATTTCGAGTACATTAACAGGCAGTGGTTCGGACTGACTGTGATATACAGTGGTGTATTATATTTCGAGCACACTCACAGGTAGTGGTTCGGACTGACTTTGCTATTATGTAGTGTATAATATTTCGAGCACATCCACAGGTAGCGGTTCGGACTTACTTTTTGATCTACTGCAATGTATTATATTTCGAACACACTCACAGGTAGCGGTTCGAACTGACTGTGATATACTGTGGTGTATTATATTTGGAGCATACTCATAGGTAGAGGTTCGGACTGCCTTTGTGATCTACTGTCGTGCATTATATTTCGAGCACACTGACATGTAGCAGTTCGGACTGACTTTGTGATCGTACCGGACTCTAATGAGACTGACACGAATACAGTGGAGTCCCTTTAAAACGACAAATCAATGAATAAACATGATTGTCTTAAACAGCAGTTGGCTGGTTAATGAAGGACAAACAATACAGAATGTGACTGTAAGAGCTTTCTGTATAACGTCCATCCTGCATTAACCCATTACCTCATAGGCTATTTTAAGACCCAGTTCCTTTGAATAAATCTACCGAAAAGGAGAATTATCCAGAGAAAAGGAACATTTTAGAATTTTGTAGTTTGAAACCATTGTGATAAATAGAGCATTTGCTCCTATAGGAGCAAATGCTCTATTTATCACAATGGTTTCACTAAGTGACTTTTACAGAGTCGTCAAAAGTCGTCAATATGAGGGAATGGGTTAAGCAACAACCTGCTTCAAAGATTAAAAAAAAGACATCTTTGGAGGTTGCATAGGAGGGGTTTTACTGTTTATAAACACAGTTTAGTTCTCCAATGACGCGGTTTCATCAAAATTAGTTTTTACTAAAAAGTGTGTCAAGATGGAATACGGATAATTAAATCTCAGTATAAGGTCCATATTCATGTATGTTGTTGCAGCTTCATTTTTTTAACACTTACAGCGCTGAATTTTTACATAGACTATTCAAAAATTCCAGCTGGTCAATGTTATCTTAAAATTCAGGGATTTATTTTTAAATAAAGTGTAACATGACAAACAAGACAGACCCTGGTGAGAGAGCTCCTCTTAAAGTATTCTAATCTGGGTCCACATTGTTTGCAAATGACAATAGTGACTCGTTTCTCACACTGAAATTGTTAATTCCTTTTTTAAGGTTTGTGCTAAACGTACGCGGCGGACATTTCTGTCTGTACTTAAATTCCCGTTTTCAGGCGTATCTGCTTGTCCCGTAGTTATTCCGTTTTGAATCCAACCCATGCTTTTTTTCGTTCGTACTCTCAAGTCACTGGACCAATTTCGGACCTTTTCAATGCGTTGACATACGGTCGACACCTATCTTTGATCTATATTTACTATCCACGAGTAACTTTACTAAGAGTCCTTAATTACCAACGCAGTGTGTATTTAATTTGTAGACAAAACCTGTATTTATATACAGTAAATTTAAATATGTATTCTTATCTTGTGAGTCAATTACCAGGTCATTTACTACAAAGGCTAACAATACACTGACGTTTTTGTACAGAAATGGCCAATTTTTAAATTTACATACAAGGAAACTAATGGTCATGGCACGTATTCAATGTCACTTTGATAACGCTGGTTGTTTTTGGTACCCTGCTCTAACTGAAAGTTTGAAAAACAGACTTCAATCAACTCAAAATAAATTAATCAGTTTTATTTTAAACTTAGACGCTAGAGAACACATAGACACAAATCATTTTAAATACCTCAACTGGTTGCCAGTATCCAAAAGGGATGATCAAATCACACTATCTCACGTTTTAAATATGTCTAGGGGCACTGCACCTGTATATCTTAGTGAATGTTTTGTTCCTTTAAGCTCTGTACATAACCGCCGTACAATATCAAACATGTCAGCTGTTCCTGTTCATGACGATTCGTTTCTTTCACTTTTACAGATACGGACGTTACGCATTTCATAGAGTTAACAGCCTTGGTAAGAAATCATTTCTTTTCAGAGGTGTTCACTTGTGGAATAGTCTTCCTCAGACTTTAATACAAAGCAAATCTTCCAGTCAATTAAGATTTGGTTTTAAGAAGTTCTTGATAGAAAAAGATTAAGTTAAAAACAGCTTTCTTTGAATTGATGGTTCTTCTGTATGTATTGCATTTCTTGAATATCAGTGCCTCACTTTATATTAATATTATTTTTTTTATCTTTATTAATTTGATAGGTTTGTTTAATTTTATTCTTTATTATTACTCTTATGAGTTGTTCTGATACTCTGCTGTGTTAATAAGTGAACACGGTCAAGACATTCTCTCACTGACAAATTTTGAACTTAACAGTGTTTATAGGGATATTTCTGTGATACTTATATTTAAGACAACACCTGTGATAGGTATTTATAATGATACCGTGACTCTCTGTGTCTTGCCACTAGAATCAAGGAAATAATGAAATATGTTCCTTTATCGTGTTATTCTTGGTGCCTAGTGCGCTAATATGTTTTGCCATGATATGTACACTTTTACCGAAATCTATCGATCTATCTATCTAATATTATCTAAATCACTGTATATGTTATGTTTAGTTCATCAGTTTCCAGCATGAAATTTCCAAAAACAATATACATCACAATGTCAGTTCGATATCCCTATCAATGAACACACCGTATACTAAAGACAAAATGCTGTTTACCCTCTGCCATTATCTACCATTAGAGGTGCTGTTTGATTTCCGAAGTCTTCAAAAAACGCAATGTGATGGCGGTCGCTGTTATCTGAAAAGAGATAAAAATTGTCGCCGTTATATGTAAACAAGTAATATATTCCACTGTTATCTGAAAAGAAATAACATTTGTCGCCGTTATCTGAAAACAAGTAATATCTGTAAATGGTATCTGAAAACACAAGTGACAACCTTCGCTGTTATCTGAAAATAAGTGACAACCATCGCTGTTATCTGAGAACAAGTCACAACCTTCGCTGTTATCTGAGAACAAGTCACAACCTTCGCTGTTATCTGAAACAAGTGACAACCTTCGCTGTTTTTATCTGAAAGCAAGTAGTATTTAGTATATCGCTGTTATCTCAAACAAAGTAGCATTTGTCACCGCTATATGGACACAATAAGCTTGTCACCGTTAATATAAGTGAATCTAACATGTGTCGCCTTTTTCTTAAACCAAGAAACATTTACATGCAAATGCCGTAAAACTCTGTATTATAGCCGACTTACAAAGACCATCGGGCCTTCAATACAGATAGTAGCCTAACCCTTTTACCAAACGGCCGTCAAAGAGAGGTCTAACTGTAGGTCTGTAAGGCAGGTGGCAGCTTAATGCAGATCGAAAGTAATGCAGAAAGCTCCTATATACATTGTATTCTGCATTACTTGTGACCAGCATTAACCCTTCTCTTGCTATTTACGTCAATATACCTACCAGTAAATAACGAAGACCCAGATGAGACAGCTCCTAGCGGAGCTTTTTGCATGACTTTCACCCTTCATTAAGCTGCCACCTGTCTCCAATACCGACATTTATGCTAATGTTAACGTCCGGTTTAGAGGGGTTTTACTGTATATGTGTGATTCTACAATAATGACAAAGAGTGAGTGGAGCATCCGTAATAAATAAGCAATCAGAACTAACCCTGATCGGTAGGGATTATGGAATAAAGGTCTAAATGAACAAGAGCAATTGAAAAGGTTGTCACTGTTGTTTATCATTATCATTATTATCATCATAATCATCATCAAACAACTATCCAGTCACCATCACCACCATCGTCCCTATTATCATCATGGTGACTATTTTCGTTTTATTTTGTTTCAGGTCGATATCTATCGTTGCTGACAGTAGCGAATTTGTAACCACCTTTGTAAACAGATTCATCCAGATGAGACGCTGTAACTCGGCGTTTGAATAGGATCAGATTTAAACATTTTCTAGAATGACTCCTTTATTTCTCCACCAAACCCTATACTGTGACCACTCTTTACAATCGTCTCGATCTTCGGGACGATTCTAAAGAGGGGTCATAGTATAGGGTTTGGTAGAGAAATTACAATTCTAGTATTTGGGTACGCACCATAATCTGTATCTCTGAGGGTCCAACGTTCTTGTTACTGTGATTATAGATCTATATTTCGAAACAAAAATGATGGAAAATGAAACAAACGAACACTTTTGCAATGTGTAGTAGCGAAAGCATTAAAGACACCGGTGTGCCTCAGCAAAGGTACCCGACGCATGCTTCGACTCATCCATGGACCCCCCCCCCCCCCACCCCCACCAAAAAAAAAAAAAAAAAAAAAAAAAATTATGATCGAAGCATGTTCAACTGGCCTAAAACTATCTATTTGAACCTAAAACCACTCCGAAAAACGAGAAAAACACGACCCGGAAAAAATTTCCTATCGGGTCTATATATGTATTGAAAGGTATCTAACTACGACAGATCAGCGGCGGAAAATACAACAGTCATGTTTTTCAAAGTCTTACAGCAAAGCCAATTCAACACCGATTTCAATTAGTTTGGTCTTGATCCGTTCCAAATTCCATATGCTAAGCGGCACAATTAGTGCTTTCCTTAAATATTGCTCCGTCTTGTCGCTGCAAGACCGCGAATTTGAAAAAACGCTAGAGCGAAACGATGTCACTCCCGCCAGGATGCATAGACGTATATAGGGGGATCTGTATTCGTTAATCTTTTCAACAAAAACGCGAATTATGGTTAAACACTATCTAAAAACATTAAACTCATCGCAATTAAAACGGTGCTTACTATTTCCAGTCAGCTACGAGGCGCCAGCTTTCTTTCTCCAACTTTCCTTTTGAACGGATGCGACCATTTTGCTGTGACCCGGCTCATAAACTATTCGATATGCAAATATCCGGGCCACAGCGATTTGGCCACCTCCGTTCAAAACGAAAGTAGGAGAAAGAAAACTGGCGTCTCATAGCAGACTACAAATAGCCAGAACCGTTTTAACTGCGGTAAGTTGAATGTTTTTCGAATGTGTTTCAGCATAATTCGCGTTTTTGCTGAAAAGTTTAACGAATACAGATCCCCCTGTATACTTTTATGCATCCTGGCGGGAGTCACATCGTTTCGCAATAGCGTATTTTCAAATTCGCGGTCTTGCAGCGACAAGACGGGGCAATATTTAAGGAAAGCACTAACAGTGCCGCTTAGCATATGGAATTTGGAACAGATCAAGACCAAACTGATTAAAATCGGTGTTGAATTGGCTTTGCTGTAAGACTTTGAAAAACATGACTGTTGTATTTTCCGCCGCTGATCTGTCGTAGTTGGATACCTTTCAATACATATATAGACCCGATAGGAAATTTTTTTCCGGGTCGTGCTTTTCTTGTTTTTCGGAGTGGTTTAAGGTTCAAATAGTTAGTTTTAGGCTAGTTTAACATACTTCGATCACAATTTTATTTTATTTTTTTTTTTTTTTTTGGGGGGGGGGGGGGGGGGGGGGGTTGTTTCCATGGGTGAGTCCAAGCATGCGTCGAGCACCTTTGTGCCTCAGAAGATCAGTCACTCTTCACACACCATATCCCTTATGCCGCCGTGACTATGGTCGATGATCCCTTACGCCGTGATAAGGTTCAATGATCCCTTACGCCGTGACTAGGGTCAATGATCCATTACGCCTTGACTAGGGTCAATGATCCCTTACGCCGTGACTAGGGTCAATGATCCCTTACGCCGTGACTAGGGTCAATGATCCCTTACGCATTGACTAGGGCCAGTGATCCCTTACGTCGTGACTAGGGCCAATGATCCCTTACGCCGTGACTAGGGTCAATGATCCCTTACGCCGTGACTAGGGTCAATGATCCCTTACGCCGTGACTACGGTCAATGATCCCTTACGCCGTAACTACGGTCAATGATCCCTTACGCCGTGACTAGGGTCAATGATCCCTTACGCCGTGACTACGGTCAATGATCTCTTACGCCGTGACTAGGGTCAATGATCCCTTACGCCGTGACTAGGGTCAATGATCCCTTACGCCGTGACTAGGGTCAATGATCCCTTACGCCGTGACTAGGGTCAATGATCCCTTACGCTGTGACTAAGGTCAATGATACTTCCAAAACTGCGCAGGTATACAGTATAATCTCTCTTAACCGGAATTCTACTAGATAAATAATTTATAGATACTTTTTCGCACGTTGATGTTTATTGCAGGAAGAATGTCATGCAGAAAGCTCCTAGAGAAACTTTCTGTATGACTTTCACCCTTCATTAAGCTGACATCGTCTCCAAGAGCGATATTTATACTAAACTCAAGGCTCGGGTTAGAGAAGGTTTACTGTATTGTCTCGTGACAGTGCTTATATATATCTTGACTTACCAATAAGCATGTCCAAATACTGCACATCAAGAGACTCTGCGAGGTAAGTATGTCCTGTGTTGAATTCCCGCCTGGTTTTATTGCACACAAACTCGTATGACACCCAGTCGGATCTTATTTTGCCACTGTGAATTATTATAAAACATACACTCTTTACAAATTAATACTCTTCTCTTTATCTCATTCATATAGTATATGTTGCGAGTAGTCATTTTATACAAACTTATATTAAACGAGTTTTGGAAAATGTTATTGAGCGAGCCTCTAAGTTGAGTGTTATATCAGTTTGCACAAAATGACTACGATCATCATATTCTTTTGACCACATATTTTATTTCGAATAAAAATGCCGTTTTTGACAGGTGCTACATGTATATTTCTACAAGACGTCGTGGTGTTTCTACTTGACCTTACAGCTTATATTAAACGTGTGTAATATAGAGAAATTTGTGATGGCTATACCAACCAAAGGGGTCTGTACCGCTCCCTGGGAGTCTATATATACTATATAATAACAAGGGTTCCAACTGGCAGAACTAACATCCATGTACCACAAATACAAACAAAACTGTTACTCTTATAATTTAAATGATATTTTCGAAATTCGTTCGGCTTTTGAAAGACAATATATTTTACTACCAAATAAATATAATCTTCTGACGGTAACTTATGCACTACTATAAATCTAACAATAATTTTCTCAAAAATGCATGTGTTTTTGTGTCATTGACAAACGTTCTGTCACCCCGGCCTCACCCTATCACAGCAATAACCTGGCGGTTTGCACTTCAAAAGATAGCGTGGTCCAATAAAACAACGCAATTCTATCCCCAAGTTCTATTTGTTTTGTCCTCTAAATAAGTAAGCAACTGGCAACAATGGCCTTTCCGTTTGTCGTTATGTTTCTGTTTCGGATGAAGCCATTTTGTAGCCTGGTTACGTCATCCGAGCACACATATTCATCCATTTTATTGGATGAGCGAAGGAAAACTTGGAAGCTCCGTGACGTCACGTACAATGGCTACTTCCTCGGCGATTTGAAGCTCTCAGGCAAATTGCTATTTTTGCCGCATCGTTTTGATGCTGGGAACTAAACAGATGGAGATTGGCGATTTAATTGAGTCGTTCTATTGAATCACATCGTCTTTTGAGCTGGAAATCGTCAGGTTGTCGCTGTGATAGAGTGAGAGACCACGGTGAACGAACGTTTGGTAATGAAATATCGGGGCTTTAAATATCCGAAAGAATTGCGATATTATCAAATAAATTGTTAGAGTTACAGACCTGTTTATTCTTGTTGTACACGGCTATCCGTTCTGTCAGGTAGAAGCCTTGTTTAGTTTATTATTTAGCACATATAGACGCCCAGGGAACGATACAGACTCCTGTGATATTAACTCGAATACAAGCGTGTTCGAAGGAACGCATGTGTCTCCTGCTGGGAGAATTTTCACATTAAAAAGAAAGTGTGACGGACAGACAGACAAACAGACGGACGGATAGGCAGACAGACAGACGGACAGACATACGACGGAAAAGTGATCCCTAAGCGACACACTGCCTCTCGGCAGGTGACACAAAAAGGGGGGTTAGTTGATAAAAGTATACTTTCAACACGATACTCGTATATACGCCTATTGAACATGAACATCGGCACCATACACTAGATTGTCTCCTTGCATCAAAAGAGCTGGTAACATTTTTTAAAAAATCATTTTACTTTAAACTGTTTTATCGTTTATTTACATGTAACATGTCATTTTCATTATTACACACGTCTATGAAAATCTTTTCATGCATTTGCACGTAAAGTAGACCCATACCAGACGGTTCCTGCAGGATGCGTCTGATAAGGTTCTGCTCAATTTGCTTGTGGAACTACAGTAAAACCTCTTTAAACCTGATGGTAAGTTTAGTATAGATATCAATCTTGGAGAAAGGTGGCAGCTTAATACCGGATGAAAGTCATGCAGAAAGCTCCTCTAGGAGCTTTCTGCATGACTTTCACCCTGCATTAAACAGTCAACTTCCAAAAATTATCCAAATTCTTGTTCACCAGAATTCCGGTTTAGTGGGGTTTTACTGTATATAGATCTGCGTCTACAGTTTCTGTATAAAAAGCAAAACAAAACATATGTTCATATACCATAACAAATAATTGTATGCAAATATACATTGTACAAATATTAAAGCAATATTTATATTTCAATTTGATTATAGTGAATAAAAACAGTGACTGTTCAGTTATATATGGCACATGTTCTTGATAATAATTGATATAGGAAGTCACACTGGTAAAGACACAACACTTGATGTCTGTGTCATTTCTCGACACATGTTTCTTCTATTGTTTTGCTTAAAACAGTTTCGGAGTGTCAAACAGTTTTGTTCCTAATGTATCATCAAGTCATTCGGTGTCACGTCTGGATCCAAGGTTTTTCAAACATCACCATAACATTGGTTATGCTGATGAAAGTGATGATGCTTAAGGACGTTTATGGTAGTTATTCTGCGCATCTTTATGTGCATCCAAGGTAGATAATCACCGATAGTAAATATTCACAAAGAGTGTAGTTGTATAGTAATCGGATAAATTTTACGCAATGCCTCGAAACAATGAGACAACAATATCGAATAAACGGGCATTTTGCTAAAAGGTCTAGAGGTAGAAGGGATCAGAAGAATACGTGACACTTGCAGTTGATCGCGGAGGTCTTGATGGCTTATACAAGTTATTGACTGTGAAAGTGAATGGAAAAGTACGGTTACTTCAGCAAACGCTCGTAAGAAAATGTATTCAATTTTTTATTACCGAACTTGGATTCGAACCTTTAATCATCTCCAGTCTATGTGTACATTGCATACATTGGTAACTCTTGAGTGCAACTTATAGTCCATGTACACAGTCAGGAATATTTATTCCTGCCGCGTGACCAGGCAACTCGATCCTTTCCCCGTTAGTAATGCAAGAAAAAACGATCTTGTAACTAAAAAGAATGTTTTTCAGCGTGCTTATTGACAAGGTGGTTGTTATTTAGAGGTAATTTTAAACTCAAATATACAACATAAACTGTCTAGTAATATGTACTGAACTAATCAGGTGTGTTTTATACTGTATATTTGAAACTGTTTTGTTTTTTATATGAATTTCACTACTTTTGTAAAAATATTGAAGTGATTGCCATGGAAACCATGGACTTCTGAAAAATGTAGAACGTCAACCTCAACCTTTTGGTGTATAATTTTAAAAAGTATATATATTATAATGCTTTTGGCACAATTTTATTATCTTTAAAGAAACTGTCATTTTGACAGTTTTGGCACATACGGTTACCATGGAAACTGCCATTTTACAAATAATGTAACTCAATGACATTATTTATTTATTTTTATTTTTCAATTCACCATTAAATTTTACCATTAGAAAATTTTATGAAAGGATTCAATTTTCATAAAACTGTAGAAAATGTCTTTCTCCATCTTACGGGATTTATATATCTCAACTTATTCGTTTTGCTAGAGCTTGTTCATCTATTGACGATTTTAACAGTCGTAATCTCATTTTGACTGAAAAGCTGCTTAAACAAGGATATAGATACCATAAACTAAGAAAAACTTTCTCTAAATTTTACTATCGAAATCTCTCGCTTATTGGCAAGTACAAATGTAATCTCAAGGTACTTTTGCGACACGGTATTTCACATCCTGAATTTTATGGTGATGTGATTTACAAACTTCGTAGAATTATTGGACATACCCATTTTCTCACTTTGTTCATCAAATATGTAAAACAATTCATTAAAAAGGGATATGATCCTGTATTATTACAACATACTGCATGTTTGGTTGTGAACCCTTTTACAGTTGGCAATCACGCTGGCCTCTTTGCATGTACGCCGACAAGAAAGGTTTAGTACTCTATGAAGGCGACCTCTTAAATCCAGAAATGGAAGGAGAACGTCGGATATCTGTACTATTTCATTTTTGTCGTACCCTTTATTACTTTTCTACAGTTACTCTGTTTGCAGCTCAATCATTGAGTACACTAGCGATAGGTGGATACAGTATGTTCAATTAAATGTTTTTTTGTTATACATGCACTTTACCACTGTATTTGCTGTCGCGGTTGTTGTAGATTAGTCGGAGAGGGGATACGTTTATTTACACTGTTTGTCTTTTAGGATGGGGATGGAATAAGGGTGAGGCTGGGCGCCCATAAACCGGTTTAAACCCCCGGTGACTTTTGTCACTGACCGTTCCAAGGCGGTACTTCCATCTTCCTCCTATTGTATGTTTGTTTTGTCTTTGTGCGTCTCTTGTTGTTTTTTCTACCCATGTACATTTGCTGTTTCCTTGTGTTGCTGTTCGGGCGAGTGTTTGTTCTGTATGTGGTATTTCCTGCATGACTCATTTTTGTACTTTTAAATGGAAAAGTAGTAAAGTCAAGCAGGCAAAGCCACATGCAAGACGCAACCATCACCAAAACACCGATAGACAGCATGACACACACACACACACACACACAACCACACACCCAAACGCACACACACACACACACACACACACACACACACACACACACACACACACACACACACACACACACACACACGAAATGAACACAGAAAACACCAAAAGACACACAAGAACCAGGGACAAACGTTCCACACATGAACAAATCACAAGCACAAAGACGCAAGGAAAACAAAAGGAAGGGTGACAAAGAGAGTACCGCCTTGGCACGGTCAAAGTAAAATAAGTAAAGTACCTAGCTATATTCTACTTTAAGTCCGAAGGACCGCTCAACCGACTGTACATTTATGTTGAAAATGACTAGGAAAATACAATAGCAGAATGTTACTAGTAAATACTAGAGAACCACGATGTACCTAAATCGCCCATATCACCAGGTCAGTATCTTGAACAAAATGTTTGTTTTTACATTTTCTCATATGATCTATAAGAAATACAAAGACCACTTCCGCTTGTTTATCATATGACATTCCTGGGGAATATTATGGTTTATTAAGCAAATAATTGGCAAAGGAAACTGCCTGTAAAACAATGTCTAACTGGACGAGCAGTTTCTTAATGTTTCGCTTGTTCTCTCCCCTCATATGCAAACAGAACAGAACAGACCCAGAATAGACAACGTTTGTAGCAGATGTTCTACCACGGTCTGTCACGTTTGCTAATGGAATAATATAGATATATCATCATATGATAATCTAGTTTCTGTCGCAACCAAAGTTGCTTTGTTAATGTGTAGTTATAAAACAATCAGTCCATGAATATTCGTATACTAACACTCGTCAAGTAATATTCATGGTAGAAAAAGTAAATGTATGAGTCATACAGGAAACACCGCACAAACAACACAAGGTCGCCCGGACAGCACCAACACAAAACACAAGGTCGCCCGGACAGTACCAACACAAAACACAAGGTCGCCCGGACAGCACCAACACAAAACACAAGGTCGCCCGGACAGCACCAACACAAAACACAAGGTCGCCCGGACAGCACCAACACAAAACACAAGGTCGCCCGGACAGCACCAACACAAAAAACACAAGGTCGCCCGGACAGCACCAACACAAAACACAAGGTCGCCCGGACAGCACCAACACAAAAAATAACAACAAATGTCATGCCTATCAAAAGTAAAAAAAGACATGACAAATACAATTTAGGAAAAAAATGGAAGTATCGCAATGGAACGGACAGTGGCAAGTGTCACTATATGGTTTCAACCTGTTTAGGTACGCACAATATCGCATTTACTCCATCCCCGCCCTAAAAGACAAACCGTGTAAAAATATAATAAACGAAAATTATAAAAACGTGTGTAGACTAGACACTCCCATTAACTCATTCCCTCCTAAACTGTTTTTAGATTCAATCTATTTGAATTAATGTACCGAAAAGGAGCAGAAACTATAGAAAAAGAGAATTTTAAATTGGGTAGTTTTTAAAACCATTGTAATAAATAAAGCACTTGCTCCCATGGAGCAAATGCTTTATTTATCACAATGGTGCAAAATACGAGTTTTATAAAGGCGAAATAAGCCTGAATAGGAGAAAGGTGGTTATAGTAATTGCTACATGCAGATGGTTGCCTAATGAATATTTCTGTAAAATAATGAGAAAAATTGGTTCAGCAATTTCTAAAATTGTTTTAAAGTTTCACATTTAGCCATATACGGAAACTAGACCAGTCTAGGATGGCCATAGTTTTGTCATATGAAACAAAAGTTAAGGAATGTGGTGGAACATTAATCATACAAACTTTCTGAAAAATTATTTTGAAATTTGATTGGTTGTTTGAAAGTTACAACATGTAGCAACAGTTGAACGTCGATACCTTGAACTCAGATAACTTAAAAATTCCGACCTTCCAAAGTGTACCGCTACGTATATCTATAAACATATGTCACAGCTTAATGCTGATCGAATGTACTTGTTCAGATTAGTAGTTGTGCAGATTAGAAATCGATGACTCGTACCTCTTCGAAGTAATTTGTATGGGTCCCTTGAAGATTGAGATATAGAAATGTACATGTATATGGAAAGTGAGCCCGCATACAATGTTTTGCCGTATGCAAATATTTTGAAGGAGATGATTAACCAAGGAGAATTCTTCCAAGATTTCTTGAAATCGTACAAGTAGTTTACATGATATCCATTGATGGAAAGCTAGTCCTCAATGTTGCAGTTAAGTATGATTTTAAAGAATTTGGTAGGCAACCAGGCAACATTTTTATAAAATTACTTTGAAATATTACCGGTAATTTAAGAAAAATATGTTCAAAGCTTTTTCCACTTGATTGCCAAGACAAGAAGAATTCTGCATGAATGACCTATCTGTCGTTCCAGTGAGGTTGCATTTAAATTTACCCTGTAGTTTAGGAAGAGATTGCTTTTAATTAATTATTGACGATGACCGACACGGCACTATAACAATTATTTCTTTGGGAAGGGAAAGGGGTTAAACTGACATGGCTCAAGAACATATCTCACCAACTGTTGCATAACTTATTGAAAGTAATTTTGTATTATTAAGCATGATAAAAAGGAACCCTGTAGATCAATACCAGCTGCAACGTTCCGATTAGTTTCGCTATAAAGAGAATCAATATAGCATTGTGTTGCAATGTAAGACCTAATTAGGCGATACAATATCAATGTGGGTGACATCTGATTGCCTTTTCATCTTAACCCTTTTTTAGCCAAATTTCTAATTGTCGTCTACAATCAAGTTTTGCCTAATCATTCGGTAAAATAAGGAAAATGAGATAAATAAATACAAAGTTCAAAGGTATAAACCACGGATATAGAATTAGAGTTTGAGACAAATTAGTGAAGCACCTGATCAGACGTAGTCTTGATCTGTCTGGGACTGCACTATTTGTCGTCGTGCTTTTTTGCGACACTGGTGGTGAAAGGGTTAACTGAGATTTTATGTGTATAAAGTTTGTAACAAAAATTGGTACAGAACTTATGAAATCTACTCAAGGTAGACAGCAGGTAAAAATGGTATATTGTTAGAAACCACGACAGAAAGCTACATCACACTTTTCAATATTTCCCCGTACTTTATGAATATTAGTGTCAGAATACACCAAACATATAAAAAGAGAATCACACGTGTAACATATAAGCATACACAGTAGACTCCGATCAGATAGCTCCTACACAGACGTCTACTGTGCTTGGAAAAGCTTAAGAATGCGGGGTAATTGACTTAAGGGAATACACACTACTTGCAATCGGAGACTCATACTTGAGCACCCCCAACAATTCATGTAAATACCCCATTGAAAACTCCATGTGATGAATATATATCTTGGTTTCCTGCTTCAAAATCTTCAGATAATGACAAAAAGGCGCTAATCAGAGCGTGGTTGATTTGCTTTCACAGCTTACATTTTACAATATGTGTCAATGTCGAAGTACAACATTCCCCAGTGACACGAGTGACACGAAATGTCTCAATGGTGTGTGTAACCCTTTCAATGCTGATGTTTCAAATAGACTATTCCAAAACTCAAAGATGTCCAAGCTTACCGTCAATATTCAGGGTCTTTTTAACCTTGTACTCCATAATATGCATATCTACGCCATTGTAAACAGAGTAGACCCATTTCATCCAACTCCTGTAGAATGCTGATACAGTAAACCCTTATTGCAACGGAGTTGTTTGTTTCAAGACATTTTGCTGATATAACGAGGTTGTCGTTATAACGAGTTTAGATATGAATAGAACCATATGGCCAATTTTAAACAAGTTACAACAGGTGAACGCGTAATGCAGAACACAAGAAGTGCAAAAAGCTCCCATTCGGGAGGTTTTTGCACTTCTTGTGTTCTGCATTTAGCGATCGCCTGTCTAATTGGCATTGCACATAATTATTCAGTGGTTGTTTCAAAGGTTTAACGGTAATTTTGTTTCCATGCATACTGCCGGTATAACGAGGGTGCTATTGTAACAAATGCCGGGTTCACTGTAGTGTAAACTATATCTGATTCTACAGATTCAGTCATGTTCAAAACCGTTTGTGTGTTCATATGCCATAACAAGTATCTAATTAACATCCATGATGTCATCATTTTTACATAAATATTCATGGAGTAAAGGGTCAAAAAGGTGTAACATGGCAAAGAGTGTCGACCCTGGAGCCCTCTCGTCCAGATCTAAACTAGTTGCAAAGGAAATAGTGACTCTTTTCTCGCAATGAAAGGGTTAATGCAAGCCTTTAAATTAAACTAAATAAAATGATAAAATATCGTTTTCTTGTATAACATTTGTCTCACTGTTAATTGCTATTTAAGTCAAGTGATCATTCGCAAACACCTTTAACGCATTACCCCCTAGTGACGCATGCTTGCGCCTCTATAAATTTCACATTGGGAAGTCATTGTGATAAATAGAGCATGTGCTCCTATAGGAGCAAGTGCTCTATTTATCACAATGGTTTCAAACTACAAATTCTAAACATTTTTCTTTTCTCTAGTTAATGCTCCTTTTCGGTAGATTAATTAAAAAGTTGGGTCTAAAAATAGCCTAGGAGATAATGAGTTAAAAGAAATGCTATTCAGTATTATACACGTGTCCAAGTCAATATTCCTACATGACTTTCATATACAGTAGAACCTATTAAATCCATTTATTGATAATAGTCTTAAAAAGCAAGCTCCTATAGGAGCTTAATACATTACTTTTAACCTGCATTAAGCTACCACATGCCTTACTGCTCTATAATTAGACTTCTGCGTGTATCTGTATCTGATTGTGTTTAGTACAAGTGTTCACAAGAAACAAGTTCACATACACATTCAACTTGTCATTCCTCTTTCCTCAATGCATCCTCCTCACATGTTTTCCATTCATATCACTATTATAGAGAGTGTCCTGTGTTTAGTGCCCTATTCTATGAGTACAATATATCTAGTCTATTGGGTTACCTTTAACCCATTCCCTCATATTGACGCCTTTTGTCGCCTCTGTAAAAGTCACTTCTGAAACCATTGTGATAAATAGAGCATTAGCGCTCCATTGGAGCAAATGCTCTATTTATCACAATAGTTTCAAAACTACACTGAAACTTTCCTTTTCTCTAGTTAATGCTTCTTTTCGAGATTTATTCAAAGAGGTAGGATCTAAATATAACTTATGAGGGAAGGAGTTAACCGTTCGGGAAGAATGCATCGGACAAAACATTATTTTTGACATATGAAATGACAGACAACGAACATCTAGATGTTCTGCTTTTCGGAGACCACAAATATATGCAATATACCACAATATTTCAAGCAGTAGAAGTCAGTGAGTGTTTCTTAGCAATTAATGTATATCCAGCTACACGATTCGTACTACGTATTTTAAATGAATAAACAATATCTAAATACACACATTATATTTAATTTTGTTTAACGAACCTTACAAACGGCAACAGCACTAAGAAAAACTAAGTACATGTAGTGTTGATGGAAAAGTAGTAAAGTCAAGCAGGCAAAGCCACATACAAGACGCAACCAACACCAACACACCGATAGACAGCATGACACACATACACACACACAACCATACACCCAAACGCACACTCACACACGAAATGAACACAGAAAACACCAACAGACACACAAGAACAAGAGACAAACACTCTACACACGAACACAATCACAAGCACAAAGACGCAAGGCAAACAAGAGGAAGGGTGACAAAGAGAGTACCGCCTTGGCACGGTCAGTAGCAAAAACACCACTGGGGGTTTAAACCGGTTTACGGACGTCCTAACCTCAAACCTCTCTCAAAGTTACCCTAGCTTTACAAATAGTGTAAATAAAGGTATCCCCGCCGGACTTACCCACAACATAGACGACGGTGAACACAGGACAACATGTAAAACATAGCTTAATAACTGTGACAAGCCGTCAAATATGTACTCAGTGACTTTGCTGAAGTCAGAGCACCTGCAGGTAAGCCGTTAAGGGCACGACAGGGGAAAAGTAATACATGAGTCTGGTAAGCTCATCCCGTATCTGAGTTTAAGAGTATACCATCATAGAGTACTACCCTCGGCCTGTCGTCGCGCAAGCAAAGAGGGAAGCGTAGCTACCGACTGTAAAAGGGTCGATAACCAAACATGCAGTGCGTTGCAATATAATGGGATCATAACCTTTCTTCTTAAATGTTTTAATGCGTTTTATAAACAAATCATGAAAATGGATATGATCCCGAATTTTCCTAAGCTTGTAGATAACAATGCCTTGTTGCAGTAACGTCCGTAGATAGCAATTATATTTACTAATGAGTGGTAAATTTCGATAATAGAATTTAGAAAACGTTTTCCGAAGTTTGTGATATCTGTAACCTTGCTTAAGAAGTTAATCAGTTATAACTAAATTACGACTGTTAAAATCTTCAAGCAAAGAACAGGCTCGGGCAAACCGAATAAGTTGAGAAATATAAACCCCATAAGATGTAGAACGGGGCACATCTCCATCTAGAAAAGGATAATTAACAATTTTAAAATTAAAATATTCTCTTTTATCGTATATTTTGGATGAAACTTTATCATTTGTAATTGAAAGATTCAAATCTAAAAATGAAGATATAATGTCAGATTGATTCGCTTTGTTTAAAGACAGTTCTTTTGGGTAATTTGAAGAAATCATAGTTTCAAAATAAGGATTATCTAAATTCAAAATGTCGTCTAAATACTTTGAAGTTTTATTAAAAGCATTAACAATATCGGTATGTGTATCAGGTTTTAAGCTAAGCATAAAATCCCTCTCATAGCAATACAAAAACAAATTTGCAACAAGAGGGGCACAATTTGTACCCATGGATATACCAACAACTTGACGATATATGGTACCCCCATAACGCACAAATATATTATCTAAAAGAAAGGTAAGAGATCTACAAACATCAACGCAAGTCCACATTGTGTAATGTTCAACTTCTGAATTCGAAAAGAATGAACGTTGAACATTACAAGCAATGAACATTTTGATTTCTCTGGTATAGGTTTTTTCCCATTAATTTAAACAGTTTACCCTTTATAAGATGGTGAGGTAGAGTAGTATAGGGTGTAGAGAAATCATAAGAGCTCAGTGAATAGCTGTTATACTGTTCATTTTCAAGTTTCGTTAAAACATCATTTGAATTTTTATGGACCAAAAACATTAATACCAGAATATTCATATATTTTATCACAGTTACGTTTTACATATTATTTGATCGTAGTAAGACAGGACGTCAAACGTTTAGATATTTTAGTAGTGGTACAATAGCTAGAGTTGGCAATAAAACGCGCCTTATAAGAGTTTTTATGTAGTTTCGGAATCCAGTGCAAAATAGAAAGTTGATGTTGTTTTATGTTAGGACCAGACTTAAAATTATTGTACATTTTTACATGTTCCGAGACTATATCTTTTTCAGGTGTTTGAACTGTTATATAAGATAGCTCCTTCTTTGAAACATCAACATAATACAATCTTCAAATAATGATTACATTATTTGATGCCTTGTCAGCAGGAACAAGAACATAATTTGAATGAAAATTAGAACTGTTTTTCCTCAAATAGCGAAATGTAACTTTATGTCGAGGTGGTAAAAGATGGTAATTTGATTTGTAAAAAGTAATACGCGTATCAATAATATAAACAATACATTTCTTCCAATCCGAAAGGGCATTAACATCAGCATGTTCTCGTCGACACCATTTGATGCAGAATTCTTGAATAGCTTCCGCAATATGAGTTCGACAAGCGTCAAAGTCAATAAGGGAATGTAATCTATATTTAGGTTCTTTAGTTAGGAGGGTCCTGTCTGATCGGCATAATTGGCCTCTGTCCCTTGTTAAGGAAAATGGGAACAGTTTGATTAACCCTTTACTCCATGAATATGCATGTAAGAAATAAAGACATCATAAATATCAATTATATATTAATTTGTTATTAAAAGAAACTTTGGCCAAGACAGAAACTGTAGGATCAAACATATGTAATATCATAAGCAAATAGAGCAGACCCTGGTGAGACGGCTCCTACAGGAGCCGTCTGATCTGGATCTACCCTGTTTGCGAAAACGTACAAAAGCGTATTTGTGGAGTAAAGAGTTAATTCAATACATTTCTTTCAGAATGACGTATGCACCAACTTACTTAATGTGCTTTCTCCATGGGTTTATTCCATCAGCGAAACGAGCCAAAGGTGCAGTCGGCAAATAGAGCATAAGGACCACCTCCAGGCTGGCCGGTGTGCCACAGAATGCGTGTTGTCTGTAGCATCCCTGTTTGCAGTGCCCGTGAAAGCAGACTCGCCCATCTGGACATGAACAATTATATAGTAAACACTCGATACTACGAATGTTTAGTAATACAGAATTTATGTCATTGTAGGCAGATGGCTGCTCAATGCAGGGTGAAAGGCATGCATAAAGTTTCTAGAGTAGCTTTCTGCATGACATTGACCCTGCATTAGGCTGTCATCTGTATTTACGAATGATACGTATTTGAGTGTTCAAATAATCGAGTTTTTACTGTGCTTCAAAATACAGTGAAACCATGATATCTCGATCTCGGTTAACTCGAACTCGATATAACTGGACTTAAAATCCAGTGCCCTCCAGAATTTATAATACAGAATTGTACTACAATTCATCACTGCTCATGTCTACAGAAGACCCCCCCCCTAATGCGACTATCTAAAATAATTATGGGTGCTAGATGCATGTGGTAGCTTAAGGCAGGACAAAAGTAATGCAGAAAGTTTTCTGCATTACTTTTGTCCTGCATTAAGCAACCACCTGCTTATTAAGACGTTTAAAGATACGCGACAGTTGGATGATGCAGGTTGCAAGTAATGCTGAAAGCTCTTACTTAATTTTTTTCTGCATTTTTAATCTGCATTAAGCTGTCACATCGAGAAGGTTTCGAAGTCAAGAATAGGCTGATTGAAACTACCGTTAACCCTTTCACCGCCGATGTCGCATAAATGCACGACGACAAATAGTGCAGTCCTGATCAGGGATTTCCCTATTTGCCTCAAACTCTATTTCTATATCTGTGCTTTATTCCATTGAAGTGTGCATTAAATTATCTTATTTCCTTATTTTACCTAATGAGTTAACACAATTGGATTGCAGACGACAATTAGAAATTTGGCGCCGAAAGGGTTAAGTCATTTGTATGATCCCTCAAAGTTCAAGCTATCGTATATATCGTTATTATTCAGAAGCCCAGATAATATGCGTAAATTAAAACATCGATGCAAATAGCTCTTTTTTCGAATCGATTTAAAGAGTAGTCACAACATATGATTTGGCGGAGAAACAACGAGTATAGTATTTCAATACGCTATTGTTCTATCCTATGTACAATAATGCCCTCTGAAAAGTGCCAACGTACACGCCAGCAAGTTTTGGAATTCCGTATTATACATTGGATACATTGAGAATATACAGTTCTAAAGCGGCCACTTAATGAAACGGTATTTAGCGGATTTTAAAACAAATGATTGTTTAACACATTCCCTCCTACCTACTGCCGCCTAGAAAAAGGATTTGTTTCTATGAAATAAATGTTCTATTTATCGCAATAATTTCAAAACTAATCAATTCTAAATATGTCCTTCCCTCTTGTAAATGCTCCTTTTCGGTAGATTTATTCAAAGAGGTGGGGTCTATAAATAGTCAAGGAGGGAATCGGTTAATGCAGAACAAACAAAAGTAATGTAGACCAATTCTGTAAAGCTTTCTGCATAACTTTCGTCCTGTATTAAGCTACCATCTGCCTCTACAATCCGGTTTTATATCTTCTCTTTTTGATTGTCGCATTAGAGAGATGTTACTGTACACCGAACATTGCGGGTGAACATATATTTAACTAATTCCCCCGTAGGCTATTTTTAGATCATACCTCTTTGATTAAATTTACTAAAAGGGACCATTTACTAGAGAAAAGGAAGAATTGTGTAGTTTTGAAATCACTGTGATAAATTGAGCATTTGCTCCTATGGAGCAAATGCTCTATTTATCACTATGGTTTCAAAGGGTGACCTCTACAGAGGCGTCAATGACGTCATTATGCGGGAATGGGTTAAACTCTGCACACAGTGATGATCAAGACCATTCGCAGCCTATTATTATTTATTTTGTCTATGATTTAGCTCATTCATTATAGATATGGCACCAGTGGACAGGAACATTTTCTGACAACGAGAATTTGCCAAGCAGAATAAAGATTAAAGCTTAATATCACATACATTAGAAGCTGTCTTTAAGTGACCATTCATTTATTGAACATATGAGTTAAAAAGCAAGCGGTTGGTGAACCCTTTCAGTGCAAGAATTGTCGCCTGCTATACAAATGTTCGTCTTCTACAAAATTTAGAATGGACCATTGTTCAATGTCTTTATAAAACGATAAACAACGTGTCAAATAGTTAGGATCCTGTTGAGACGCACATAAAGCGGTGGTCACAATCCGCCGTACGTGCAAGTGCGTGTTGTCTACGTGCAAAAACGTTGGACAATTTTGGGGATTCGTACGTGGTGAGTACCGCCTCAGTACGGATTTAGGAGCACGCCGTAGCACTTTTAGTGCATGCAAAACTTTCGCTGCGTTCGAGCTGCGTTCGGGCTACGGATTCACCAACGTACGGGTGACGAACGTGCCTTCTACAGCCAACGTGCGCACAACGCACTGACTCCGTGAGTGTTTTAATCTTTTTCCAACACTCGCTTGCTCTACAGACGGCGGACTTAGCAAGTACGTGTTGCGCACGTGATAAGTACGTGGTCTGTGCTCACTCGGCACTTCCCCAGTTCTACTATCCACTGAACTGGCAAAACTCACGTCGACCGTACGTGAGCAGCACGTGTAAGTACGGCCTCCGTACGATAATGCGACAATCGCACGGAGATCGTGCGTTGTGAGCACGTTGTAAGCACTTTCATCTCACTTACCACGTGTGCAACGTACGATGCACGCAACCGACCAGGGTGAGGCTGGCGTGCGTGCCACGTACGTTCACCTTGCGCAACCGTTCCTGCATCTGCTACTCCTTCCTCACGTTTTCAGAAAAAGCGTAGCAGCCGTGGCCTCCCTAAAAAACGTACGTGCTAAAAACACGCACGGCGGGTTGTGACCAGGCCTTTACCCTGCGTCTCATCTGGATCCAAACTGTCTTGCATATGATATTACAGACCCGTCTTCATGTCACTGAAGGGGTTAATACTTGGAAAAATGATAGCGAGAGCTCCTATATGAACTTTCTATATTATTTTTGACCTGTTTTAAGCTACCACCTGGATTACAGACCCATAATTAGGCATCTTTTTGATGACCTCTTAAGAATTCTACAGAAATGGGCTTTATAAAAACATACCTTCATCTGTAAAAAAGGTACGTCGTATTGTTAACGGAACTAAATGCTTAAGCTCAGTCTCTATATTTACACGGCGGCCCACAGCTGGAGCCACTCTGTAGATCCCCAGAATTCTGAAATGTTAAACATTGATAATGGCATGTACAGTAAAACCTCTCTATAACGGCCACTAACTTGTGTTAATTAGTTGGTATTTAGGGCAGGTGGCTGCTTAAAGCTAGGTGAAAGTAAAACAGAACGCTCCTAATAGGAGCGTTCTGTTTTATTTTCACCTTGCTTTAAGCAGCCCTAGGTGAAAGTAAAACAGAACGCTCCTAATAGGAACGTTCTGTTTTACTTTCACCTTGTTTTAAGCAGCCACCTGCCTTTAACACAACCTACTTGATGTAATTTAGTGGCCGTTATAGAGAGGTTTTACTGTTTTTGTGGCGAACCTGCAAAATTAAACGTCATTTCCTCGACTGTTGGATATACAGTAGAATCTGTCTTAAGCGGCCATTCATTCATTTAACAATGGAGTGTTAAACAGCAGGTGGTTGCTTAATGCAGGTCAACCGTAGGAACAGATTGCAATAACCTGCAGTAAGCTAACACATGCCTTAAGGAACCATAATTACATCTTTTTTTGATGACCGCTCACGACAGGTTCTACTGTACAGTAAAACTACTATTAACCCCTTACTTCATAGAGATGCTATAGGAGACGTCTGATCAGGATCTGCTCTGCTGGTTTATGGAATTCTATTGATCTGATTCTATAGTTTCGGTCAACAATTGTTTTGTTCATACTCCATTATAAATATCAGCTGATAAATATTCATAATGTTGTTATTTCTTACATGAATATTCATGTCGAGGTCGGTAGTGACTTAGCTGGTCCTCTGTCAATCGCATCTGTGATTACCTATGCAAACAGTTTGGTTGTACAGTCAAACCTCTCTATAACGGCCACTAAATTACAGTGTGTGTTATAAGTAGGTGACTGCTTAAAGAAAGGTGAAATCGTTCTGTTTTACTTTCATCTTGCTTACAGCAGCCACCTACCCTAAATACCATCAATTAACACAAATTAGCGGCCGTTATAGAGAGGTTTTACTGTGATTACCTATGCAAACAGTTTGGATACAGATGTGATTACCTATGAAAACAGTTTGGATACAGATGTGATTACCTATTCAAACAGTTTGAATACAGATGTGATTACCTATGCAAACAGTTTGGATACAGATAATACGACAAGAAACCCGTTAACGTGTTACACTTTGACAAATATTTAAACAAAAAATGAAGAACTTTAAAAATGAAATGGGACAGCGACAAAACGCGGTAGTAAAAGAGATGATACAGCACAAACGTGATAGTCTGGGTCAGAAGAAGACACCGAGTAAGTCGGCACTCCTCAGGAGCCAAACTGTTTAACACCAGCTATATGTTGTAATATGAAACGCCTTTTTGGTTCCCAAAGGTGACGAATATAAAACATCTTATTTGCCCAGGAAATGTTATCCTTTCTAATTTAAATCAGACGACAATATTTGCATTGAAAACATTATTTTGAGCGAAAATGGTTAATCACAATAAGGTTTTAAAAGAATAGATAGTATAACTTGTCTTACAGTTCATGTATTGATGATATAACATAAGAGCTGATGATTGCTTAATACAGGGCGAATATAATGCAGACATCCATATAGGGGCTTACTGCATTACATTCGACTAGTATTAACCTTTAGCCTGATATGGACGGATGAGTAAATACATTTGCAAACAGTTTGGATCCAGATGAGACGCCGAGTAACTCGGCGTCTTATCAGGGTCCAACCTGTTTGATTCCCTGTGTGCTTTTTGGTAGACAAATTGATTGAAGCTTGAAATTTGAAAATGTAGGTGATAAATTATGTAAAAATAATTTTCCAAACAGGCTAAAGGTTAAGTAACCACATGTGGGAGCCGTCTGATCAGGGTCTGCTCTGTTTGCTTCTAATATTATAATAGAACAGACGGTACTAAAGTCCCTGCGTACTTATGTCATTTTAAACAATTCAGATAATAAATATCCATGATCGCATATCTCATACGCTAATATTAACCCTTTCCTTCATATAAACGCATCTTCAAGCAATTTTAAACAGAGAAGACCCAAATCAGATGGCTCCTATAGGAGCCGTCTGACCAGGGTCTGCTCTGTTTGCAAATGGAATTTAAAAGATCGATTTCTTTACTTTCTAAAAAGGCTACACTGTTCCACATTCCATATTTCATTGTAACTATGTTGTCCATCATATTCAGTAGGTATTGAAATGAAATGAGCATAAAACAGGAAAAGGGTTTAAAAGGACAGGGTAAGGACAGGTTATGCCATATGTATATAGTTACCTATCCAAATGAAAAGCTGCGATTTCTGCAAAATGACGTTCATATGGCTCCTCTGTATCATTATGTGCTGAGCCGTCCCTTGAATACCTACGAGTATATAAAAATAGTTCAGCAAAACCATATGACTTTGTTTATAACTGGGTTTACAGTATTTCAGCAACGCCAATGTCAAACTAATTTCAGATAAGGAGGTGGGGCAGTGGATTTTTCTGTGCATTGTCTGGTGCACAAAGTACACCTTACTGCAAGACTGTCGGAATACCTCCTTACATAAAAATACCCAGTCTGGAATACGAATCACAACGTTGAAGGGCAGTGATTTCAGTTTAAGATCATCAAAACTACTCGGACAATGAGGCCTATAGAAGTATATCTTCATTTTGTACTTTTCTCTCATATTGATGCCTTTTGAAGCATCTGTAAAATTCACTTTAAAGAGAAAACATTGTGATAAATAGAGCATTTGCTGCGTAGTAGCAAATGCTCTATTTATTACAATGGTTTCAAAACAACACAATTCTAAAATTTCCTTTTTCTCTAGTAAATGCCCCTTTTCGGTAGCCACGGATACCACCAGAATCACATGAAAATATATGTATATCTTCATTTAGCATTTAACCCATTCCCTCATATTATCTCCTTTTAACGCCTCTGTAAATTTCGGTTTGGTTTAAATTTGCAAATGTTTGCATGAATATTGTACGAACACAAAGGAATCAAAGTACTGACAGTACTGAAGGTTTCGGACCATATATATGTCGATTGTGACTATACAATACGAAAAAGCTTGGTAGGGAAGGACTGGTACCATTGATACATAGTAAGATGACCTCTAAAGCATTATTTCCTGAACTAAAATGGTGTTTAATGGAACTGTTTGTTAAAATTGACCGGTCATCTGAACATAATTGCTGTGAACTTTTCTGGAAATCCTGTCAGTGTTTAAGATATTGTTTAAAGAAATAAATTGATGACCAGTAGCACACAGTGCAGTTCCAATAGTTCAATTTGCCTGAAGTTTACTTAAATTTATATTTGAAATTAGTAAAGGGCCATTACTCTATTATTATTTGGCCGACGTTGGCATCATATATTGTGCCTCATGCACCTATCCATGTAAATACCCCGTCAAATTTAAATGAAATCTGAGCAAGCTGTTCCAAGATATGACTTCTAACAGTCATATTTCCTATATGGCTATCTGAAAGCAACAAAGGGTCATATTTCTGCTACTAACTGGTGGATTGTAACAGTATTTGGCGTGCATCAATCACCTATCCATCTATACACTACAACCACGTTTGGATAAATTATATATGCCATGTGAATCTAAATATCATACAGTTGACAAGGTCTAATTGTAACAGAATATGTTGCAGAATGTCCCCTAAACGAAACTTACAACTGTTATTGGTGAGCATAATATCTAAATTTCAACCAATAACAGGCCATTAGTGAGCACTTGGTTACATGGCAACAAGCACTTTTAAAACAACTGCATATATATCCCTACTGACCAAATTTTCCGAAAAATCTAATATGTAAATTGTGACCCATTCAGAGGACACTACTCCATTACCATGGCAACCAAGTATTTCAAAACAACTTGACTGAGTTTGGGATACCCAAATACCCCTAAATGCCAATTTTCAGCAAATTTGAATATCTAAATTTTTGACCAATCAGATCTCACCATTCAGTTTCCATACCAACAAATCATTTCGAAAGACATACCAATCAATTCTGAGTGTCAAAATATCCCGACATACCAATTTTCGGCAAAATCGAACAATATCTGAATTTGCCGAAAAATATCTAAATTTTCGACCAATCAGAGCCACCACTCAGTTACTATGGCAACCAATTCTTTAAAAAGACCTATAAATTAGTCCCGAGTGCCAAAATATACCGTAATACCAATTTTTAGCAAAATCAACCAATATATGTACTTTCGAAACACAAACCAATTGATTTGGAGTACTCAAATATCCCATGATACCAATTTTCAGCAAAAAATCGAATGATATATAACTTCGCCAAACACTATCTAAATTTCGACCAATTATAGCCAACCATTTAGTTATGGTGATTTTCAAAAAATAAAAAGTGGGATGTACATCTGCATGTATCAATCAATATTCATATGAAGTTTCATTAGGATCGGACCATTACTTAGTCTTACTGAGAAATGCTCTGGACAAGTTCATGACGGAAGAAGAACAATTGGAAGAATCAGAATCGGAAGAAAGAATAATAGAATAAGAAACGGAGCAAACACAATATGTCCCTCTACTTCATTTTGGGACATTATTATATACCAGGGGTGAAAATAACAGCATGCTTGTATGTTAACACAGATTAATGCTGGGGGAAAAGCTTAAACACACACTACAAACAAAAAATTGTCAAGAATTATATACGTTCAGCTTATGTTATAATTAACATTATGTAACACATACAATAAAATAAGTCCACTTTATCTTTTTTATAACTACTAACTCTCTATAATTGGAGTAATTATCCTGAAATGCTTACAACCTGGTACCAAGTCTCCTAACACATTACACACATTATAAACATGGGTCTTATAGAACAGAAAAGTCTATGACCAATGTTTACGATGCTTGTCACACATTATGTAAAAATATAATTATTATCTTCTAAACTCAATATAAATACTTCTGATGCATTCAGAATACAGATTGCTTTTGAGGCTCAAGGTTATCCATATATCTCCGGAACGTTTCACTACGGTCCGTGCTCCTTCGTTTAGAAGGGTCGGTGCCGAATATTATGATTTTTTTTAGCTTTCTTCAACTTCAACTATAACTACAGTAAATTAAATTAAATAAATTAAATTATATTAAATTTATTTATTATTTTATTTTATTTATTATTTTCATTTATTTTTATTATAATAATAAATTATAAATAATAATAAAAATAATAATAAATAAATTAAATTATTAAATTTTATTTATTTATAAACTAAATTACAGTAAATTAAATAATAATTTATTTATTTTATATATTATTTATTTTTATTTTACTCGTCATAGCGAGCGGACGAGTAGAATTCTCCAGGCTGTTACTACTTATTATGCAATGAATATTAAATTTACGTATTTCAAATAATAAATATGGACAATATTAGCCAATAAGCTCGATGAAAGGTTTTTCTAATAAGAAAAATAATGCTTAAACTGTGGCCGATTTTAGGCTGCGAAATTCATATCCGCGGATATGAGTCATACCCGTCCGTCATATCGGGTGTTTATACTGTATCCTGCAATTTCCAGTCGTTATCTTCATTCCCATAGTTCGTGTGTAATATGTAGAGATGGACGACGTTCCGACCATTATTCATTACTGTTTTCTCCGTAACGTTGTCTGTACCAATCCGACAAATTCAAGAAATGCTTGTAGATTTCAAATAAACGCCCGACTTTTCGATGTCGATTACTTTCTGGTTCATTTTTACCGGCGCTCTGTGGTATGTATTCGTACGCGACCAAATTTATCATATAACGTAGCATTTTACACGGCAAAATTATTGGTAATTGCAACAGTTGCATCCGCATTTTAATAATTGACACAAATACCAAATGAAGAATTATCGATATCGTTTATCAAATGCATTGCACTTGGAACTATATTTTTGTCAAGGGGTGTTATCAAAATCACATTTTTGGCAAAATGAAAGAAGAAATACGGGTGAAATACACCCGTAGATAACTAAATCGCTTAATCGGCGCTACGTGATAAACATTCTGTCAATGTTAAACCATTCAAAATGTCTGCATTTGGGTTAATGAACGTATGCATTCTAAGCATAAATTGACATTTCGTAGTATAACAGTGGTCTGATTGCGCATTATGGGATATGAATTTCTTTATAAATTTGCTTGAGGCATGCCCTGTGGATGCATTACTATTAGGTTTCGGAAAGTAGTCCGAAACCTAAAAAGGGACGGAAACGAAAGCAAAACTGCTTATTGTATTTCTCTCCAAACACAAAGGAAAGAGGGGTGGAAACGAAAGCAAAGCTGCTTATTGTGTTTCTCTCCCAACACCTAGTCATCTACACTCGCTTTATACAGAACTGAATGCAAGGTATTAAACTAGGTTAATTGCAATAAAATAACCAAATAACTTAAATCAGCAGAATATCCCAAATGTACAAAAATACTTTGAGAAAAAAATGATAATTTAGAAAAAGGCAAAGGATTGGCACACATTTGACGAGAGGTATAAGATTTCGAGTAGATCCTGCACAAGCAGAAGAAAGCGAGTGTTACCGAAGTCTTAGAACTGATTCGAGGTTTGGATAAACCGGTGAACAGCTTCAACTATAATGACGTTTGTATCATAACTCAAAAGTGGATTACCAAAGAGAAAAACAGAAAGTGACAGAGTAGTGAATCTGACAACTTCATCAAAAAGATGATTTCTTTAATCGTTATATTTGTAACAAATGAGAAAGACAGACGATGCGTTTTCAACGCGGCCAAATGTACGAAGCCTCGTGTGCAGGAGCTGCTGTTTTCTGACACCGTAATAAAATATTTGGGAACAGTTGGCAAATAGCTATTCAATAACTTTTTGAATGCATAGAGATGAAAAGCGCCATGTACTTTCAGGAAGGATGTTCCATTCCTGTATTGTTGCAAGGGGATGTGTTTCAATCCTATAGGAGCCATCTGATCAGGGTCTGTCCTGTTTGCTAATAGAATTTAAAAATATCTGTTTCTTTACTTTCTAAAATGGCTACAATTTTCCTCCTCCCGTATTTCGTGATAGATATGTTGTCAATGGATATTAAGTAGGTATCTAAAATTGAAATAAACATAGAACATGGAAAGGGTTACTAGACGCCAAATTAGTTGCCCCTGTCACTATACGGGCAGTTTCATAAGAAAAGTTGCATAAGTGTCGGAAGGGTTAGGTTTCTTCAATTTGAGTTCGTTTTGGCTACATTGTAGGAATCAAAGCATCAAAGAAAGGGTTATCTAAGTTACAAATATCATCCATTGAAGACTGTTATAACATTTTTTGGATTCAAACGTAACATCAAATATTTCTCATAGCAGTACAACCAGTGGTGCACAATTCGTACCCATAGGAATACCAATCACCTGACGGTATATAGCATTGCAATAACGTACAAATATGTTATCCAAATATGTTAACGTGAGGTAAAGGTATGCGACGCCCAAGTGACGCCATGACTAATTTTGAACTTTCACAGGTTTAACATTTATATTGAACGCTTTTTGTAGTAAAATATGCATTTTAAGTCATTGGCGTCTTGTGACGCCGACTTGACGCCACCAGTCTACAGACACTGGAAAAAACACCACAAGTGCATGAGTATTCTGTTTTTGCCATTTTCCCTTCAGTGAAAAGTACTTTTGCCATTTCCTTTCAGTGAAAAGTACTTTTGTCATTTCCTTATAGTGAAAAGTACTTCAGTCATTTTAACTTCAATTTTGCAACTTTATTTCAAAACGGGCTGATATCGGAAATCGCTCATTGAAACACACTGTAACCCGTTTTGAAATAAATATTTTAAAGCGCAACTTTATTTCAAAACGGGTTGCTACAAAGCAGCCCTTCATATATCTAGTCCCCCTGTACTAATAGAATCTCCAAACATTGAATTTAATATGACAGAGATTTGATATCATTATTGTTCTGTACATTATGTCAATATTTGAATGCCGCTGAATATCGTTTTTTAAAGATAGTTCTTGTTTCTTCTATCTCTCTTCAAAGAACAAGTCAGAGTGATAAACAGTTTGGATCCTGATAAGACACCTTTTTACTCGGCTCCTTAAGTGGATCCCATCTACAGTAAAATCGCTCTAATCGGACGTTTAATTTAGAATAAATATCAGTCTTGAAGACAAGTGGCAGTTTAATGCAGGGTGGAAATCATGCAGAAAGCTCTTCTATGAGCTTTCTGCATGACTTTCATCCTGCATTAAGCAGTCACCTGTCTAAAAGTATCTAAATACTTGAATTCCATTTTAAAGGGTTGTACAATATTTGGATTGGTTATCACGATTGAATGCCAGGAGTTCATGCAGGATGAAAGTAATGCAGAAAGCTCCTAGTCGTCCTGAGGTAAATTGCCACCCTTCTTTAAAACCAAGAAATATATCTTACTTCAGATGTTGGCTGTATAGTTTACTGTACAGTTAAATTACTCTAAACCGGGGGTTCAAATAAGCTTCCCGCATGACTTCCATCCTGTATTAAGCAGTCAACTGCCTAAAATAAAACGTTCTACATTTTTCTTTACTAATATTCAAGTTAAAAGGGCTTTACTGTACGTATACATGTATGTATGCTTTCTTGAGTTACCTCATAGGCTTCAACAGCGCACGTCCACCGTTTTTGAATGTCACCAACATCTTCAGTTGAGTTCCTGTAGTAATTTCATCTACAAAAAACAAGTTTATAATACTATGATCCGTCTACATTATTTTATGCCCGTACCCCGATCAAATTTTGTAGTTTTTGCATATACATGTACATACTTCAAACTTGGCATACATATGCAACTTATGGAGGCGAACATTGTAAGGGTGACTTATTAAGGTCAAAGTCATATATCAAGGCCAATGGTCAAATTACGGGTCAAATTTGTATTTGCGGTAATCGGGGGGCATAGTTTTTCACAATCACATCTTGTTGTGTTTTATGTTTGACCTGCAATGCAGGAACACTATGTTTTTTCTCTGCAAGCACAATAGACAACACCAATTTCGTTCACAGCTAAAGATGTTGTGGTATGCAGCTGCATACAAACAAGTTGTCTGTATAAGTTACTTAACCCTTTATTCCATGAATATTCATGTAACATATAATGACATCATCAATAATAATTGGTCTAATTTATATAATAGTACATGGGCACGGGGAATGTAGGCCATGGCAGAAACTGCACACTTATATTTATATCATATCATAAGCAAATAGAGCAGACCCTGATAATGGCTGTCCTCTGTTTGCAAAGGTATAGAAAGACGTATTATGAGGTAAAGGATTATTAAACTTTTCGCTGCCAAACTCTGCCGTCTGCTAACTCTGTCGTCTGCTACAAAATTTCATTCTTTTCGTCAATTTTGTTTAAAAAATATAGTAACAGTAACAAACTGTTTGTTACTCGGTTACTCGGCGTCTCATCTGGATCCAAACTACTGTTAACATAGGTAATCACATATCCGTCATTGGCAGCGAAAGGGTTAAAAGAGTTATTATGGTCTTTTCACTTCAGTCAAAATTAACAACAGTAGTTATTTAGAAGGTGTGTAACTTTCTTGCTACTTTTACTCTGAATTGTAAGCGTTGTTTCCGGTGTAATGAGGAAAAGAGACCCCCGTAGTAGATCGACCGGGGGTAAAGTGACCCCCGTAGTAGATCGACCTGAGGTAAAGTGACCCCCGTAGTAGATCGACCGGAGGAAAAGTGACCCCCGTAGTAGATCGACCGGAGGTCGATTTATTATATAGTATTATGACCCCCGGTCATAGTACTAGAACCGGGAGAGTCGTAGCACTATGGCCTTCTTACATATAAGAATCCGACCCCTCAAATAACAAACTGACCCCCGTAGTAGATCGACCGGGGGTCGATTTATTACATAGTACTTTGACCCCTGGTCGTAGTCCTATAACCGGGGGAGTCGTAGTACTATGACCCCCTTACATATAAAAAATTGAACCCCCTCCTCTTAAGTATGAGAAACTGACCTCACAAACGAGATAACAAACTGACCCTAAAAAGTGTGCATAAAAGTTAGTGAGTTCCTACATAGTTATCATTATAAATGTCTCCACCAAATGTATATTTGGCCTGACAGAAAACCCAAGAGAGCCGAAGTCGGTGGTACTTGGCCTCACTCGCGCCTTCTACCCAAAACCGCAGCACTACGCAATACATACCACATTCTCCTCGGGGAACGCAAATAAACAACAGCAACATTTGGAACCAAACTTCTTTAATGGGATAAGTGTTGATACAACAGAATATTTGTGTTCTTGAGTGTGGTTTGTAGATAAGATCCTTTAAGTGTAAAGTTCAAAAATGTCAATGAGAGTGATATAGTTAATTTTAGACACAATGCCCAAACCCAGATTTTTTTCCGAAAGAGGGGGTGGCCACCAAATCCCAGCCCAGAGAACTTGTTTCAACGTTTATTCAACGTTGATAAACGTTGAATCAACATTACATACGTTGAAACACCGTTGAATCAACGTTCAGTGCCCACGGGAGGGGGTCTGGTCATATGAAACGATGAGGAAAATATGCTTTATGTTCCATTTTTTAAAAATCCTAAGATGGGTTTATTATATTATGGCAAGGGAGTCACTATATTTTATAATAAAATGGCCTGGGGTCGTAGTATTTTATAATATATATCGATCCCCCTTCTGTGTGTATGTTATCAAGGGAATCACTATATTTTATAGTAAAATGGCATGGGGGTCATAGTACTATGTAATATATAGATTCCCCGTGGTCGATGTATTTTTGCAAGGGAGTCACTACATTTTATAGTAAAATGACATGGGGTCATATAGTACTGTTAAATATATCGAACCCCCCCCCCCCCCGGTGGATTCAATTTGGCAAAGGAGTCACTACATTTTATAGTAAAATGGCCTAGGGTAAAATATTATATGATTATCGACCCCGTGGTGGATGTATTTTTGCAAGTGGAATCACTATATTTTATAGTAAAATGGCTTGAGGGTCATAGTACTATATAATATATCGTTCCCGATCGTGTATGTATTTTTGCATGGGATTCACTATAGTTAGTTTAAACATATTTTATTACTCATATTTTCACAGTTGTACATATATGCCTTTTACAAATGACCACAATTAGATATACAAGTAAATGGGTTGGACCACAAGTTCTGGCAACATTAGAAAAGGTCCTCCCCATGGTATAATTGTTTGTAAATGTTAGTGGTTTGATACATATAATGTATTAAGTGCATTAGTAATGCATATGTCTAAATTATGTGGAATAACAGAAAGAGGAAAGGCAAAGGAAAGCAGCAAGATGAGTGAACAGGAAAAAGAGAAAGAAGAAAGAGCGAAAGAAGAAAAACTGAAATTTCTCATTACCCAACTGATGATGCTTGACAGCAGTACTCATTAAACTATAATTCACTGTTTAAATCTCTTGGTATCCTTTATATAGTTCTGTACCTCGGTAAAGAGGATTGTATTATCAGAATCAGACATACTGTTTATTCCTAACAGTAACTTATGGCAGCTTATAGGGTGATATCTACGAGTAGACTGGAAAAGTTTATAACGTGCATCTGAATATTTATGACACTTAAAAAAGTAATGTTCTGCATCTTCTTTTTCAGCCCCACAATCGCATTTCTCGTCATATCTCAAATGGTTTTTATACTGATCGGAATTTAAATTACTACATTGGTTGCGTATTCTAGCATGGATAGCAGAGTAAAGTCTCTCTCCTTTGAGATAAAAGGACGGTACATGTGCTGATTTGAATAAAGTTGCCTTTAGTTCGTGTTTGAAATGTGATAAGGTTTGTGAATGTCTAACATTTTCAGGCAGTGCATTCCACAGAGAAGTTGATGAAGGAACAAAAGAATTAGCAAATAGTTCAGTCCTACGATGTAACACTGTAAGATCTTAGTGGGAGTCACTATATTTTATAGTAAAATGGCATCGGGGCCATATTACTACATGTATATAATATATCGACCCCAACTCATCGTGGATGTATTTTGGCAAGGGGGTCAGTGTATTTTCTAATAAAATGGCATGGAGTCATAGTAGTATATAATATAATATCCATAATCTTTGATTTATTTTGGCTAGGGAGTCACTATATTGTATAGTAAAATGATTGGGGGTCATAGTACTATATGATATATCGACCAACGTGGTGGATGTATTTTTGCAAGGGAGTCACTATATCTTATAGTAAAATGGCATTGGGTCATAATACTATATAATATATCGACCCCCATCGTGGATGTATTTTGGCTAGGGAGTCACTATATTGTATAGTAAAATGAACGGGGGTCATAGTACTATATGATATATCGACCACCGTGGGGGATGTATTTTGCAAGGGAGTCACTATATCTTATAGTAAAATGGCATGGGGTCATAGTACTATATAATACATCAACTCCAATCGTGGATGTATTTTGGCAAGGGAGTCGCTATATTTTGTAGTAAAATGGCATAGGGGTAATAGTACTATATGATTTATCGACCCCGTGGAGGATGTATTGTTGCAAGGGAGTCACTATATTTTATAGTAAAATGGCATGGGGTCATAGTACTATATAATATGTCGACCCCCACTGGTTGATGTATTTGGGCAAGGGAATCACTCTATTTTATCGTAAAATGACCGGGTCATAGTATTATATGATATATCGACCACCGTGGTGGGTGTATTTTTGCATGGGAGTCATTCTATTTTATATTAGAATGGCATGGGGGTCATAGTACTATATAATATATCGACCCCCATCGTGGATGTATTTTTGCAAGGGAGTCAATATATTTTATAGTGAAATGACATGGGGGTCATAGTATTATATAATATATCGAACCCCCCCACCTGGTTTATTTATTTTGGCATGGGAGTAACTTTATTTTATAGTAAAATGGCCTTGGTGTTATAGTGCAATATAATATATCGACCCCCATCGTAGACGTATTTTGGCGAGGGAGGCACAATATTTTATAGCAAAATGACATGGAGTCATAGTACTATATAATATATCGACCCCTGGTGGATGTATTTTGGCGAGGGAGTCACTCTATTTTATAATGAAATGGCCTGGGGCCATAGTACTATATTACTTATCGACCCGTAGTGGGTGTATTTTTGCAAGGGAGTCACTATATTTTATGGTAAAATGGCATGGGGGTCATAGTACTATATAATATATGGACCCCCTCATCGTGGATGTATTTTGGCAAGGGAGTCAATATATTTTCTAGTAAAGTGGCATGGGGGTCATAGTACTATATAATATATCGACCCCCATCGTGGATGTATTATGGCAAGGGAGTCACTGAATTTAATAATAAAATGACCGGGAAGTCATAGAAGTATAAGATATATCGATCACCGTGGTGGGTGTGTTTTTGCAAGGGAGTCAATATATTTTATAGTAAAATGGCAAGGGGGTCATAGTACTATATAATATATCGATTCCCCATCGTGGATTGATTTTGGTAAGGGAGTCACTATATTTTATAGTAAAATGACCGGGGGTCATAGTACTATAAAATATATAGTACTATAAAATATATAGACTTCTCGGTCGACTACTACGATAAAAAGAGTGGGTCATAATACTATAAGGGGGTCATTATATAATAGCAAGGGAGTCACTCTACTTTATAGAAAAATGACCGGAGGTCATAGTACTGTATAATAAATCGACCCCGGTCGATCTACTATGGAGGTCACCTTTCCTCATTAAACCGGCTTACTCAGACTAAGCACCTCTTGTATCCCACATGAGTTTGCTTTTACGCAATAAAACCAGCAACTTTTTTATGGAAAATATAGGGTATACAATAAAACACAAGGAAGACAAAAAATATATTGGGACAAAAACAGATTGATTAACACTTTGCATAATGTTCAACAAACAATTGAGGCATGCGCATAGACGATTGTAAATCGTTAGTTAACGAGTGGCATTATACAGTAAACTACGTCTAAACCAGAATTCAAGTACAGAAGAATTTGGATACTTTTAGGCAGGTGGCTGCTTAATGTAAGGTGGAAGTCGTGCAGAAAGCTCCTAGAGCAGTCTTTAGGGTGGAAGTCACGCAGAAAACTTCTAGAGGAGTTTTCTGCATGGCTTTCGCCTTGCGTTAACCCTTTCCCTGTTCTGTGTTTATTACAAATTTCAATACCTACTGAATATTCATGGACAAAAAGGTTATAATGAAATATGGAAGGTGGAGAATTGTAGCCATTTTATTTAAGTAAAGACACAGATCTTTGAAATTCTATTAGCAAACAGAGTAGACCCTGAGCAGACGGCTCCTCCAGGAGCCGTCTGATCTGGGTCTACCCTGTTTGCAGATGCGTGAAAACACGTTTATATGAGGGAAAGGGTTAAACTGTCGCCTGTCTCCAAGACCGATATTTACACTAAATTTAACGTCCGGTTTCGGGGGGCTTGCTCCACCGTTCACTTAAGTACCATTGCACCATCTTGCTTTTCTATGCCCAGATGAATGTATGAGTATAAAGAAGTAATAAAAATTATTTATGATTATATGCTAAGAACCATTATAAACCTTAACATACTTTAACCCTTTCGGTGCCAGCAATGTCGTCTGCTGGGCACAGTTTCGTTTAATTTTAGTGTAAGTGTGTGCATTTCTTCCATTTTCTTTATAAAACAGTAAACATAGTGTCAAACAGTTAATCGGCGTCTCATCTGGATCCAAACTGTTTGCATGTGATATCATAAACCCGTCATTGTGGCACGGAAGGGGTTAAATGAGTTCTTATCAGTGATACTCACGCCCCGAACGATGTTTGTTTACCAGCTACTAATTGTTGAACTCGTTCCATTCTAGCGATGATTTTGATATCAATTGAAAAAAGTTTATATCCAGATAAAACTACGAACGCAACTATTTAGCATCAACTCGTGTTCAAAACCTTTTGCGACTATATGTTTGATGTTAGACAAATACATGTATAATTATATATTATTATAAAAAGGTCCAGATAAGATGTGTATACTTTTAAACATTTTCAAGAATAACTCCTTTATTTCTCCACCAAATCCTATACTGTGATAACTCTTTAGAACCGTCTCTTCGAGGGTTTGGTAGAAATATGACAAGTTTAGTATTTGGGTACGCACCCTTATCTGTAGCTCTATAATAAGAAAATATAGGGCGAGAATTTGTAGTTCGTGAGATTTTTGCAAACAACCAATTATTCTGAGAGCGGCTGTTCTGAAATGCCCGGGTAAATCGTATGTAAAATCCACTGGTCTTCCAACTTTGAGTGCTAGATAGTTTAACCATTTCCCTGTTCAATATTCATGAAAGAAATAATGACATCATGAATATTCATTAACTTAATTTTTATAAGGGTATATATACATTGGGCATATTGGTACTGGTTTAAACTGTAGGTATTTTATCATTTCATAAGCAAACAGAGCAGATCAGATAGCTCCTGTAGGATCCGTCTGATCTAGGTATACTCTGTTTGCAAATGCGTGAAAATGTGGTTATACGAAGTAAAGTATTAATATACTCATTGTTTTTATATCTGGCTGCTTCTACTAACTTTAACCTGCTGAGCTAACTTACGTCCGTAGACAATGTCGTCGACTGCAGTTGTCACATTTGATTTATCTGGCATTTCTTTTCAACAGTCAGAGTATTAAACAGGTTAAATGAGTTAACCATTTCCCTGTTCTGTATTTAGGCCAAATTTCAATACCTACTAAATATTCGTTAACAAAATAGTTACAAAGAAATGTGGAAGGTTGAACATTGTAGACATTTTAGAAAGCAAAGAAACAGATCTATCAAATTCTATTAGCAAACAGAGCAGATCCTGATCAGACGGCTCCTCTAGGAGCCGTCTGATCTGGGTCTACTCTGTTTGCAAATGCACGAAAACACGTTTATATGAGGGAAAGGGTTAAGCGTCTCATCTGGTTCCAAACTGTTTGCATCGGTAATCAGTTATCCTCCCTCGATAGGCTAAATATTGATGTTATATCATTTCTTCTAATTTCAACATTACATCTCAGGTCCAAATAAGATGCGTAAATAAAAAAAACATTTTAAAGGATAATTCTATGCTGTGACCACTCTTTAGAATCATCACGAAGAGATCATTCTAAAGAGTGGTCACCACATAGGGTTTGGTGGAGAAATAACGATTTTAATATTAGAGTACGCACCTTTATCTGTTGCACTGCATATATACCAACTTAAGTTCATTAAATCCATTGCCTAACAGTGTGGAAGCTTCTTTAAAAGGGTTATAGTTGTCATAGCGACTATTCAAATATTGGTTGAAAAAAGTACGGTAAATGTAGTTGAAGTCAGACCTTCTTTGAGATGTAGGAATAAATTTAGCTTAGGTGCAAAATTGATTTATAACGAAATTTACAGATATTTATGGGAGCAATGAAGTGTCGTATAGCACGGTTACGAGCTGAATTAAACGTTTTAAAGCCAGTCAAGAGGGTTTGGAAAAGTGGAAGTCCTAGACACCGAGTAACTCCGCATCTCATCCTGATCCGCGCTGTTTGACAACAGATCAGTAATTTCTCAAAGGTGTGGTCGAATTGGAAGTAATCACAATTTCACCAGGTTCAACTTTGAGTACACATTATTAGTTTTACATTGGGTTAAAATTTAACCAAATCTTTTATATAAACGCCTTTTCACTTTCAGCAAACGGTGTAGCTACTATGTTACTTGCAGCGTTGACATATCACATAGCACACACTTACCTATGTGGGTTATTGGCAGTATTGACATGTCACGTAGCACACACTTACCTATGTTGGTTATTGGCAGTATTGATATGTCACGAAGCACACACTTACCTATGTGGGTCATTGGCAGTATTGACATGTAACATAGCACACACTAACCTATCTTGGTCATTGGCAGTGTTGACATGTCACGTGGCACACACTTAACTGTGTGTTATCAGTAGTGTTTGTATGTCATGTAGCACACACTTACCATACCTATGTGTGTTATTGGCAGCCTTGACTTGTCACGTAGCACACATTTACCTATGTGAGTCATGGGCAGTGTTGACATGTCACCTATGTGGGTTATTGGTAGTCTTGTCGTGTCGCGTAGCACACACTTACCTATGTGGGTTATGGGCAGTGTTGACATGTCACGTAGCACACCATCTACAGCGGGATCATCCGGGTCATATAGCGAGTACTGACGAATGTTGCTGTAAAACTTATACCAGTATGGACTATTGGCAGTTCTGTAAACGTATACAACATTGTTAGCCTCAAGTGAATCTAGAGCGCGCTTGAATGACCACTGTATCCCCTTGCATGATCGTAAGATGTAACTAATAGGAGTCTCAAAGTATTATCACCTCTGATTTCTTCAGCAGTTGTTACGACCCATATCTCTTATTTTTATCTCATGTACACTTTTCCTGTAATGGCGCCATATAATCTGTGAAGTGTTGCAGTGCCGTAAAGCCTAACTGAGCTTAACTCAATAACATTATGATATACCCTATAATAATAATAATAATAATAATACTTGATTTTGATATAGCGCTATCTAGAACCATAAAGGTTATCAGAGGCGCTGTACATTAAACATATTTTGTTATTGTAAAAAGTATTTAAAAAGTATTTACAACACATTTCTCTTAAAATAACATTTTAAAATGTTGATACTACTCTACTGGTAAACATATCCATAAAATACGGTGTTGTAAAGTCACATAAAGTTATCAAATATTAAAATCATGCTCAGTTTTTTTTTACATATAAAAAATCTTTGAACAGTAAAACAAATCGATGCATTGACGATACAAGATATTATTCGTAAACAATTATGTTTTCAGTTTCGTTTTAAAAACAACAAGCGTTGGTGCTTACTTGATCGAGTTTGGAAGTTTGTTCCATTTTGTAGGTGCATAAATAGAAAAACTACGGTCTGCAAATGTTTTTCTTTTTGTGACTGGCACTGCTAATCCTAGATTTTATATCATCATTAACCTGGACTGATGAACATTCGTATGAGAATTAAATACTTTATAAATATATACTCGTATTAAACCTCCGCTTGCTATTCATGTCAATTTACCTACCTGTAAATAGTGAAGACCAAGATGTCTGCATTATTTACAAATTGATTGTGCAACTAGTGCACTCCACATCAGTGATTGCACAGATAAATAATTGTAAACAGTGAATATATATGTAATTATACAACAGGGCATGGGTAAAGAAGGATAAATGTATTTTAAAATTCAGCAAGAGAAGGGTTAATTAGACGACTTTTTGAATTGACGTTATGAACAACTGTTCATAACTAAGCAGCCAGATGCCATGAAAATAATTGGATGTTACTTGAAAAACAGAACTTGGTAGACTTACAATGTGTTATTGTTTTATATTGTCAACCTTTAATTACTGTCCTTTCAGTGGAAAAATGCGTCAAAAATTGAAAAAAATACAATACAGAGCCCTTAGATTTATATGTAATAACTATAGCAGTTCATATGAAATTTTAAAACTTTACATAAAGATAGTCCAAAAAATCTTCATGAACTTATTAATAAAAAGGAATCAAATTAAAATTTCAGGTATACTAATACAGTTGAGCTTCCGAAGGCTAGAACAAGCAGGTGTGGTTTGAGTTCATTCAGGTATCGACAGCAAAGCTATGGAACTCTCTTCCAAAGCACTTGAGATAAACGTCTTCAATTTAAAGCAAACAGAATAGAACTAGATCAGTCGGCTCCTGTATGCGCCGCCTGATCAGGGTCTGCTCTGTTTGCTTATGACATGATCTTGTTTAAACATTCGTGTGTTCATGTGTTACTTTTTAAATACAGCTAATCGGTGACGTCATTTTGGAAGCAGTTTGGAACCAAATGAGAAACCGAGCAACTCGGCGTCTCATCATGATTTAACCCTATCCTCCATAAATACGCCTTTCTACGCCTCTGTAACAGTCACTTTGTGAAACCATTGTGATAAATAGAGCATTTGCTCCTATAGGAGAAAATGCTCTATCACAATGGTTTCAAACTACAAAATTATAAAATTTTCCTTTTCTCTAGTTAATGCTCCTTTTCGGTAGATTTATTCACAGCGGTTGGTTCTAAAAATAGCCTATGAGGGAATGGGTTAAAATTCTTGAGATATTATTGGATAAACCATATTTTGATGTCGTACGAAGACGACAGTTGTAATAATATTGCAATTACTCAGTATATATTTGATGTACAATGTAGACTATTCTATTTCATATTTCGAATCACTGACGTGTCTTAAGCGGCCATCAATGCCTTATACGTCTGCAAAGCAGGTGGTAGTTTAATGCAAGTCAATAGTTATACGGAAAGCTCCTATAGGAACTTTCTGCATTAATATTGCCATGCATTAATCTGCTTTAATACTCCTATGTTCAATAAATGAATGGCCTTTTAGGACAGGTTCTACTGTATACGTTCATCTCATTATACAATGTATACAACATGTACTTACCCATTTGAATTTGTGAAAAATGGAAGTCTAGCAGATGCCTTTTGGTGATTTACATTACGTTGTTTAGATACACGTAGTCCCTCACTCGGTAAAGACCAAAATGACTTAGGAAAAAAGTCTTTATTCAAAGAATAAAGCTTGCTAAGCATGAAATACACTTCACGGTCTGTTTGGGTCACATCTCCAATTTCTTTCAAGTGATCGGCTACAATATTGTAATAGGCTTTGTCTGACATTTCCAGATGATAGACAGACACCCTGTTTGTTCCGTTCAACTCACTCAGTGAGTATACAAGTGTTAATATTAATGTCACGCATATAATGCATATCAAAACGACTTTTTTGTTCAATAATTTCATAGTGACTAGTATTATTCAAAATGCGTTCATATATTTAGTATTTTTTCGCCAAATATTAGTAATACAAATATTATCAGGTTTAACCCTATACCTGACAGATATTCCTGTTCATGCCTTTGCAAACATAGTAGATTCGGACCAGAAGGCTCCTGTAGGGATTGCTTTGGTTGCTTTTGGAATAAAATTTGTTCTGTTACTATCGTGTCCGATGTGTCCGATAAATCGCGTGTTCAAATGTCACTATAGAAAACCCATCTAATTCATGTCCATGGCGTATTGTTACATGACTACTAATCAGGTAAAAGGTAAATAAACGATTGGCAATGCCGGCTTAAGTTGTCCTTACACTAGTTCTAGCTATCCATCTGTACCTATCACCACCTACACGTAGCGCGGTGTGTCTGTACAGGCCAGATGATGTTCATATATCTCACTCAGTAATCAATGTCACCACAACATTCGCTGGATACATTAGCCATTTCCATGTTTTATGTTTATTCCAAAGTTCGTTAGCTGCTGAATGTTCATTAAAAATATTTACAACGAAAACTGGAAAGTGGACATTGTAGACATTTTAGAAAGTAAAGAAACAGATCATTCAAATTCCATTAGCAAACAGAGCAGACCCTGATCAGACGGCTCCTTTATAGGCCGTCTGATCTGGGTCTACTCTGTTTGCAAATGCGTGAAAACATTTATATGAAGGAAATGGTTAACACTTCTCTAAACCAAACTTTACAATTAGTACCAAACATAAAGTCGGATGAAACTTTATTAACAGAGGTCCGGTGTGTCAGTGCTTTGCACTTTGCATCTAAATGAACCAGAGAAACTCAATCGATAACAAGAGTAGGGCATCGCGCTCGGGTTTTTCTGTATCCGCTCCCCGCTCTCTGGGGCGTCAGATTAGCCCATAATATATGTTAATCAACAAACACATACTTGCGGCTTAACTAATTGTTTGTTCGCAAGGAGACAATTTTAATGAGTAGTTACCAACATGAGTTTAGTTGAAAAATAAGAACACAATCATGTTCAATAAATACTCCCTTGTACCAAGATTTGCTGGAACTTGCAATATTTAGATTCAAAATAGTTTAGGCAGACATGTTCACAGGTGTAACATTTAAGCTTTTTACAAATATCTATAATGATCGAGTGTAGGACAGTTTGTCCCCGGACATTTTGTCCCTCACTCAATTTTGCCAGGGTTAAAATTTTATCCCTCATGCTTTTGCAAAGGTGAACAATTTGTCCCTCGTGCTTTTGCAAGGGTGGACATTTTGTCCTTCGCGTTCTTTCAAGGGTGGACATTTTGTCCCTCATTATTTTTTACATGACGGACATTTTGTCCCTCACTTAATGTTGGACAAAATACCCTCCATAAATCTAGCTTAAACCTTCACTCCACGGACAAAATGTCCCTCAGACAGTTGTGCAAATGATTTCATGCATTTCATAAGACTTACATGCAACCCTTGAAATGAAACAAGTTTTGCAAACAGAGACACCCCAAATCAGATGGCTCCTAGAGGAGCCGTCTGGTCAGGGTCTGCTCTGTTTGGTTGTGATATAATATAAATATGGTTCTATGGTTCTGCCATGGTCAAACATTCCTGTGTCCATGTACTTTTATAACAGTGAATCTAATCAAAATTCATGATATCATTATTTCTTACATAAATATTCATGGAGGAAAGCGTTAAGCTAGATCGATGGAGGGTTTTGTCCAAAATTAAGTGAGGGACTAAGAGTCCATCTTGTAAAAAAAAGCTGATGTCCACCCTTGAAAAAACACGAGGGACAAAATGTCCACCCTTGCAAAACCGTGAGGGACAAAATATCCACCCTTGCAAAACCATGAGGGACAAAATGTCCACCCTGGCAAAAATGAGTGAGGGACAAAATGTCCGAGGGACAAATCGTCCGTATACCATAATGATCAAACTACTATTTATCCATCAGAGGAACTATTTTTGTTTACATTTCCAAACTTAAGTACACTAAAACATATCCAAACCAAAATTTCACAAAATGAAAAATGCCAGCTTAATGTAGGGTTAACACTTTAGTACATGAACATTAATGTAAGAAATAATGACACCATGAATATCAATTAGATTGATTGTTATAATAGCACACAGGAATGTTTGGCCATGGCAGAAATTGTACGTTATGACCATATTGTATCAACAGCAAACAGAGCCGTCCCTGACCAGACGGCTTCTTTAGGCGCCGTCTGATTTGGATCTTTTCTGTTTGCAAAACGGGTTAACCCATTACCTCATAGGCTATTTTAGATACAACCTCTTTGAATTAATCCACCGATAAGTAGCATTAATTAGAGAAAAGAAAACAACAACAACAGAATTGTGTAGTTTGAAACCATTCTGATAAATAGAGCATTTACTCCTATAGGAGTTTCTCAAAATGAGTTTTACAGAGTCATCAAAAGTCGTCAATAAGAGGGAAAAGGTATATGGAGAAATAAAAGAGGTTGTATCTAAAAATAGCATATGACGTAATGGGTTAATAAAGGTGGTAACTGAATGCAGGTCTAAATTAATGCATATTTTAAAGCATAATTGCATTAGCAACCGTCTGCCTTTTAAGACTTCAATTTTCAATACATGAATGGTCGTTAAAAATTATTCTATTTTAGTACATTTATATAAGTTGAACATTTAGCCGATATGATGATGTTGAGAAACCATTTACGTAAAATCGTTTAAAGTCATTGGACGATTGTATTGGTAAGTAGACATATGATTTAATTGAACTGAATAGTTGTAGATAATGAGACTAGTAGGTACGGATTTTTGAGTTGTTTATTATAGCATGTGTCGTGTTTGAGGAGGAAGCACACTTAGTGTATAAAAACAGTTTTAAATCAACACACCAACACATCAACTTGCGTGAACCCAGTGACTCTAATATAAAAAAATAAAAATAATTAGCACAGCTGTTGACAATTAGGGTGTTAAGCAGCTCAAAATAGTTCGAGCTAACTAAATTAGTGTTGCATGATATATAACAATTGCTAATTGTAAAGTGACTACGATGTTGTGGTAACAGTTGGTGACGTTTACAATGCCAGTGAAAAGGTATTATATACTATTTTCTAATAGGGTTTCTTTCCTTATATTTTCCTCTTAACCCTTTACTCCATACATACGCCTTTTACACCTTTTCACACAGGTTAGACCCAGATCAGACGGCTCCTGTAGGATTTGTTCTGTTTGTTTATGGCATTATACTGATCTGATTTTACAGGTTCATAGTGTCATATGAACGTTTGGTTAACTCATTCTCTCCTGGACTATTTTAGGCACAACCTCTTTGAATAAATCTACTGAAAAGGAGCATTAACTACAGAAAAGGAGAATTTTAGAATTGTGTAGTTTTGAAACCATTGTGATAAATAGAGCATTCGCTCCTATGGAGCAAATGCTCTAATTATCACAATGGTTTCAAAATGTGACCTTATAGAGGCGCCAAAATCACTAGAGGAGAATTTGTTAATTAGTATTCATTTATGATGTCATTATTTCTTGTTTGAATATTCATGGATTACAGGATTAATATGGAATCGATCGGGTGCCGAAGGCAACGTCGATTAACTTTACAGTATGTATTAACCCAGTAAAATGGCTTGTCTAAAATAGTAAGACAATTATAAATTAAAGGGGAGCGAGAATAAGATTTGACAGCAGATAACGAGGAAGCCATGAAGCCGCTTGCTAGGAGCATACACATGTTATGAAATTTATATAGTATACAGAAGCAACGGAATTTATATAGTATACAGATGCAACGGAAATTATATAGTATACAGATGCAACGGAATTTATATAGTATACAGATGCAACGGAATTTATATATTATACGGATATAATGAAACTGGTACAGTATACAGGTGCAATGCACTTTATATACGAGATGCAATGAAATTTATACAGTATATGTAGATGCAATGAACTTTATACAGGACACAGATGCAATAGCATATGGGCACTAGCATTTTTGGCCACGACAGAAACTAGAATCATATCTATATTATATCATAAACAAACAGAGCAGACCCTGATCATCTGGGTCTGCTCTGTTTGCAAAGGCAGAGAAAAGCGTATTTATGGAATAAAGGGTTAATCTTCTCACAAGAAACCCCTTGGTTTCTCCATTAAACGTAAAGATTTGTGCTTGAAATACGCTGCTTTGCGTATGGTTCCGCATTAGAAGATGTATTGACTGATATTGTGTCTTCTTCGTCTTTGGCCATCGACATTGTAGATCAGTTTGGATCCTGATCAAATCTAGCCAAGCGCCATCTGTGTGTTTTACCTTAGGTATGCTTATTGCAACATTGAGGTTACCTCTGAAATGTTTTGGATCCAGATTAGATGCTGATTAATTTGGCATCTCACCAGTATCAAACTGACATTCGGACGTACAAAAGTCCAAACAATAAAACATCTAACCCCAGAGATCCCGATAAAATGTGTAAATTAAAACAAATACTTTCTTTCTCCACCAACCGGTATGCTGTTACCACTCTTTAGAATCACCTCTACCAAAATGACGATTTTAGTACTTGAGCACGCAGGTTTATATTTTGCTCTGAAAATTTATCCAGTTGTTAAAAATATTATCGATTTATCAGTGCCAGTGTTTAAAACAAGAGGCATCTGCATGCAGGTTGAAAGTCACGACTCATTCTGCATTAAGCAGCCACCTACCTAAAAAGAACTTAATTGATCTTCATTAAAATCCTGGTTTAGGGGAGTTTTACTGTACGTTTTGTTTTTAAATGTTTTAGGGGGAAGATAGTTTGGTTTCTTAACCCTTTACTCCATAAATATGCCTTCATAAACGTATGCAAACAGAGTAGACCTAGATCATATGGCTCCTATAGGAGCCGTCTGATCAGTGTCTGATCTGTTTGATATAATATAGATCCTACAGCTACTGGCATGTCCAACAATTGTGCCACAGTAGAAACTGTAGAATCAAATCTATATTATATCATAAGCCAACAGAGCAGATACGGATCATACGGCTCAAACAGGAATTGTCTGATCTGGGTATATTCTGTTTGCAAAGGTGTGAAGAGGCATTTATATGAGGGAAAGGGTTAAATAACTATATAGTCCATTTTAGCATAAAAATGCTTTATTTGAAGGACAAACAATGCAGACCCTGGTCAGATGGCTAGTGTATAAAGACTCCGATCTAGGTCTAAAGTCCGCAAAGCCAGTGCACTCATTTCCAATAATCAAAGTGTGCGTGCAATGCTGACTTGTAGCATGGGTCAATTTGTCACAACAGTTTGAATTCAATTTGAAATCTAGATGAATCGCCAAGTATGTAGACATCTTATTAAGATCCAGCGTATTTGACACCTGGGTCCATGCTTATAAAGCTTTTAGTTGAGTCTGAGTTTCGTTCTCAAGCTTTTGATTGGTCAGATTTGAGTTCTCAAGCTTTTGATTGGTCAGATTTGAGCCAAAGGCTCAAATCTGACCAATCAAAAACTTGAGAACGAACTCAGGCTCAACTGAAAGTTTTATAAGCATGGACCCTGTTTCATAAAAGAGATCAGCGTTTACGTTGAGATCAGAGATTTAGATAAGATGCATAAATTTAAAGTGGTCACAGTATAGGGTTTGGTGAAGACATGAGGATTTTAGTATTTGGGTAGGCACCTTTATCTGTAGCTATGTGAGATGCTGTCTATTGGGATAAAGAAAACTGACAGCTTTTGTATTCAGTTTTGATATCTTTAATAGCATATAGAACCATCAGAAATTTACATAAGTATTGCAAGACAGCTGTTTCAAAAGAAATATATCATGTACAATTAATCATTTTGTTCTCTACAGAATTTCTTCATTTCTCTTAGACAAAACACCCTTTCAACCCTTGTATTCCAAAGTGGAATAGTCCATAAGTGTTTAACTATAGAGTCCATTCTGTATGAAAAGCATACTTTTTCTAGAGGATTTTCTAGAGAATGACAAATAGTGCAGACCCAGATCAAACAGCTTCTCTAGAAGCCCTCTGATCTGGGTCTTCACTGTTTGCAAATGACAGTGCATGCATGTCCTGGGCAGAACGGGTTTATCAAAATATCAAAAATTTCCAGAAAGGGAAATAAATGTCATTAAATATATGAAAGTTGAAATAAAACAATGGAACATAACAGCAAATCTTTCCACATATATATATAGTTTTTTAAGACAAACACAAAAATCAAAAGGGTATAATTGTAATTTGTATAAAGCGTGTTTGTTTGTTTTGAACGTAAAAGTCAAAATTTCAATTCAATTTGCCTTAAATAATCCTTGTATTTGCAGAATAAACCCCAAGGTTGATTCCAAATTATTCATTTCTAGACTTGAGACCAATTCTATATAAATGCTTATCAGAGAACAAACACATCCATGGCACTTTCATTTTGATAGAAATTGGTGCACACAGCGTTTGGAACTAAACTCCATAATGCCTTTTAACTCTTGCAACGCTGAATTTTCAAATTGACTGTTCCAAAATTCAAACAGGTCAAGCTTATAGTGACTATTTAGGATTTATTTTTTCTAAAAGAATGTGTAACATTACAAACAGTGCAGACCCTGATGAGAGGGCTCCTCTAGGAGACCTCTAATCTGGGTATACACTGTTTGTAAAGGACATCAGTGACCTGTGTCCCACACTGTAAGGGTTAAAGATTTCCCTATGAATAGGTAGAAAGTTTCTCAATACTTTTTATTTCCATTTCATTATGAAAATATATGTTAAGAAATAATGAAATCGGGAAAACCTTTTGGGTGAATTTTTATACTATTGGCTTTAGCAGAAACGGACAAATTATATCTATGTAATTCCACAAGGAAAACAGAACAGACTCTGACCAGCCGGCTCCTGCAGGAGCCTTCCGATCAGGGTCTACTCTATTTTCAAAAGCGTTTAAAGGAGTTTATATGAAGTATACGTTAATACAGACCGAAAGTTATGCTGAAAGATCACGCATCACTATTCCATAAATACACCTTTGCAAACAGAGTAGACTTATTGTAGTCATCTGATCAAGGTCTGCTCTGTTTGCTAATGAAATAATGAAAATATGATTCTACAGATTCTGTTACAGCAAGATATTGCTGTGTTCATGTGCACTGCCATTATAAAAATTAATCTCATTAATATTCATGGTGTCAATGTATTTTTCATTAAAATTCATGAAAACCAGGGTAAAGCTATCTCGGTCTTAAAGACCAGCATTAATGTGAATGTCCAGCTCAGAGAGATTTTACTGTACAGTATACATGGAAACAGTGTAAACCCTGACCAGACAGTTTTGAACAGAAGTCATCTAATAGAAGTTTAAATTGTCCTAACCGACACTCAGAGTAGACCCAGATCAGATGGCTCCTAGAGGAGGGTCTGCTAGTTTTGCTTATATAGTAAAACCTCTCTATAACGGCCATTAAAATGTGTTAATTAGTTGGTATTTAGGACAGGTGACTGCTTAAAGCAAGGTGACAGTAAACCAGAACGCTTCTATAGGAGCTTTAAGCAGCCACCTGCCTTTAACACAAAATACTTGATGTAATTTAGTGGCCATTATAGAGAAGTTTTACTGTACTATAAATCTAGGTACAATTCTGTCATGGGTAAACAATTCCTGTGTCCATGTGCTATTATAACAATTAATCTAATTAATATTCATGATGATCCATGGAGTAAAGGATCAAAGGCATCAACATTTATTCACAGCGGAAAAAATCCTCCATTCATTCCAAAAATGCCCATTTGGGAGTTTACAAGAATAACAAAAGGGCCAGAATGGCCCTGACATCGCTCACCAGACAATCAGTGGAGAAGATTTTCAAAGTTTTCACTATATGTTTCTATTGAAAACTTAATACCCCAGGGGCGGTGCCAATTTTGACCCCAGGGACACAATTTATATAACTTTTGTAGAGGACCTGAACATGATGCTGAAAGAATGTAGTGAAAGAATGGATAGAGCATAGACCACTGGAACTTGTATTAATTCTTTGGATGCTAGAGGCGGATTCTCCCACCACTAATGACCTATGCAAACAGTTTGGATCCAGATCAGGCCCCACATAATGTGGGGCCTGATCTGATATCCAAATTGTTTGTAAATGAGACTGAACTTCTGAAAAACTTAGAAAGAAAGTGTGTAGTGGGATTCTCCCACCACTAATGACCTATGCAAACAGTTTGGATCCAGATCAGGGCCAACATAATGTGGGGCCTGATCTGATATCCAAACTGTTTGTCAATGAGACTGAACTTCTGAAAAACTTAGAAAGAAAGTGTGTAGTTAGGATAACTTGTGAATATGCTGCAGACAACAATTTAGCAGATGACAAAATTACCCAGCATGCAAAGAGTTAAGCTGAAATTCACAACAGATATGCTCTATATTGATATCTGATAGCTTAATGCAGGGCATAGGTATGAAAAAAGAGTGTTCTGCATATTGAGAATTATCCACAGTTTTCTCAATCTTAAATGAGTGTGTGTTTTTTGTCTAAACACAATTTCTACTCTACTGATCAGGCTAAGGGTGATTATATAAGAACTCACACTGACTGGTCTCATCTCTGCAGGCATATATATTAAGGAGAAACCTTTAGACTGTAGTTTCTGATGTAAAGAAGTCTATACACACAGGGCAGTCCCAATTTTAACCCCAGAACTATGATACTTATAAAACTTATAAAGTTATGCTAAGTAAATCTATACACAAAATATCTAAGCTCTGTGACATGTAGTTTCTGACAAGAATATGTTTTAAGTTTTTCCTATGCATAACTAGTGATCCCATGGGCTGTTTAAGCAGTCAGCTACAAAAAACTGGCAATCCCTGGGGTGGGACCAATTTTGACCCTAGGGGTATAATTTATATAACGTTTGTAGAAGTCCTGAATTTGAAGCTATGTGCCAAATATGAAAGCTGAGGACCTTCTAGTTTTAGAGGAGATGATGTTCAAAGTTTTCACGATATGTTTCTATTGAAAACTGAAAGCCCCTGGGGCAGGGCCAATTTTGACCCCAGGGGTATAATTTATATAACTTTTGTAGAGGACCTACAGATGATGCTATGTGCCAAAGATGAAACCTGAGACCCCTGTAGATTCAGAGGAGAACTTTAAAGGTTCAAATTGTTGACGACGAACGACGCATGACACACGCCGACGGACGACGGACATCAGGCGATCACAAAAGCTCACCCTGAGCACTTAGTGCTCTGGTGAGCTAAAAATGTATATTAACAGTTTAGTGAACTGGTTCTTGCAAGCAAAGTGGCACTTAGAGCACACACTTATAGTAACGCCATCTTAATGATGAAATTACCACACCCAAATTAACCTATAGCCTGCAGTGGGCGGATTAGTGAATACCTATGCAAACAGATTGGATACAGATGAGACGCCGAGTAACTCGGCGTATCATCATGATCCAAACTGGGTTTTTTGACACATAATTGCAGTTTGGCAGACAAATTGGTTGTAGCTTAAATTTTGAAAATGCAGTAGGTGAAACATTCTGTAAAAATAATTTGTTCAGCCGACTAAAAGTTGAGCACCCCTTGACTACTGTATTCTCTCTAATAAACGTCCTCACTCTTAATAAACACCCCCAGACTTCATAGAGGAAATGAATAAAACAACAAAAAATTAAAATAACAATTAAATAAAGAAATACAAGTTCACAAAACACAGGTGGTAGCTTAAGACAGACTGAAAACAATACAGAGTTCACCTAAGAGCTTTCTGCATTGCTTTCATTCTGCATTCAGCAACCACCAGTGTACAAAATGCAAGAAGCTTCAAAATGTTACAGCCCGAGGAGCGTTTATTAGAAATAATACAATTATTCTGCTGGATTGGCTATTTTTTCTGCATGCAAAAGATTTTATCACAAAAACAATAAGATTGTGAGTGTATTTCTTTTCAACCTTTCAACTCATAGATCAACAGCTCCATGTATCAGTGAAACGTTGCTGTGGTTACAGCCAAACAACATTATCTTGCTCTTCCTGTTCTGTCTGGGTGCTGGTTGTTCGACGTATACCATGTGTTTGGGTAGAGGTGCTAATTCTGTCAGGGTTGGCATAGTTGAGCCAGGGCACCCTGCCAAGCAGGCACCGTCTGATGTTCCCCGTGCTGTCAGTGAGGTCCGAGCTCCTCTGACCATCAGGCTTGTTGGTCTTCTCCACCACGACTTTCACCCTAAAATCACAACACAGAAATCTAACTACAGTAAAATCTCTATATAACGACCACTAAATTGTGTTAATTATTTGGTATTTAAGGCAGGTAGTCGCTTAAAGTAAGGTGAAAGGAAAAACAGAACGCTCCTATAGGACCGTTCTGTTTTACTTTCACCTTGCTTTAAGCAGCCACCTGCCTTTAACACAAAATACTTGATGTAATTTAGTGGTCATTATAGAGAGGTTTTTCTGTATTCTCAATTCAACGCTTTAAAAATAAAATTTTCATGGTGAAATTGCCCATAGGTGTTTAACTATAGAGGCCACTCAGTACGAAAGAGACTTGAAAGAGGACTTTGAATGACAAACAGTAAAGACTGATCAGAGAGCTTCACTATAAGCCCTTTGATCTGGATCTACACTGTTTGCAAATGGCAGTACAGGCATGTCCAGCATTCAAATGGTTTAACCGTTTACATACTGATTTACTGTCTGCGTAAGTTTTCCAAGCAGAATTTTTCTTCCTTCTTTGTTTTACATCTATAATTAGTAGAGCTACAGATAAAGGTGCACTCTCAAATACAACTAGAAAATTGTGTCTGTAAGACAGCCATGCCCCAGTGGTGGTGCTTGCCTAGCTGCACGTAAGTTTCTAAGTCATTTGACATTGACCTTGGGCTTGTGGGCAGCATGGGCTGGGTACGCAATGAAAGTATGGATGGTGGTTTATGTGTACATGCAATTCCAAGCCATTAGCTATAGTTAGTGACATTGTCAACAGGGGCATACAAATCGTCATTTCTCCATCAAACCCTATGTTGTGACAGACTTTGGCAAATAGTGCAGCTTCAGATAAATCTGCTCCTTAAAAAACCTACTCACCCTGGCCGGCAAAGGTGAAGGTCACCCCTGTTTGTTCCATAAACAATGCCCTGACCCGGGCGGGGTAGCCATCTGGCAGAGTTCCCGCTGATGTGAGATCTTATCCCCATATTGCACGAGTGCATTACATCCTTCACATGCTGAAAATAACAGAACAATTTATAGATTTCTTGCACAAATAAAATATCTACAAAAGCTGAGTGAACATAGGTCAATTAACTAGTAATGGGAAAGAATATTTGAATATTCAGAAATCAGACAAATACTGAAACTCAAAATCATGAATCCAATATCATTTTTAAAATTTATATATATATATATATATATATCGTTAGATTTAATAATGCATAGGTTTCATAATATTCAGCTTCATGTTAGAAAACAAATATCAACAAACAGTTTGGATCAAGTGTCAACAATTGATTGTATGCCTATCTACGCTTATGCAAACAGTAGACCCAGATCAGGGTTTGCTGTTTGCTTACGATTCTGCCATGATCGTGTTGTGATTATAAAAATTCAGGTAATTAATATTCATGATGTCATTATTTCTTGCATGAATATTCATGGAGTAAAGGGTTAAAAGTAGTAAGAGTAGAAGTATAGACCAGATTACTAACCTTCATTGACTTCTCTCCAGCACCTTCCTTCTCCAGTCTGTATACCTGTGCGACTAACTGAAAAGACAAGAAACCAATGCATAGAAAACATCTTTCTGCCTCTACCAGATATTTGCACTCTTCTAATATGGCCATGGCCTGACATGACAAGAAACTGGGCAATAACTAAACATTGCTTGAATCCAATATTGTCCATATCAATAACTTTTTCAAGATAAAAAGTCTCTTTGTATTTATTCAAAACAGTGTTTAATACAATAAATCAGCATATATAAAGAGAGATTCGTGTGTAACAGGCTTTGTTCAGTATCATTAGACAGGCTAGTAATAAACCTGATATACATAAAATGTCTTTCTATGCCTTTGCAAACAGAGTAGACCCAGATCCGTACTGAATAGGTTAAATATACATGTACGAGGGTTGTTCGAAAAGTTTCGGGACAAGTGCTGTAATTGTTTTATTTGATAATATTTTTCTATGAAATTTTCATAAATGATAGCTGTGACTGTATCCTATTGATTTATTGCCAGAATTAAACTTAGGTGCATGCAAGACGCAATATACTGTCACCATAGCAACGTCACATCGACGTTATCGGGGCACCTTGGTATACTCAATAACGGTTTGTCTTTATATAGGTCTGAAACACTCAAATTTTCTCAAAATATTCCACAGTATACTTTATACACTTCTGATGCCTATTTAACCAAGAAGAGAAATAATTTTTGATTTTTTCTGATGAAATGCGCTCTCTGACAACAATTGGCTGGTCATTGACGTCGTCGAAACGTCAGCCTCGCAAGTCACGCTTGATTGTCGGGAATAACCAAAAATCGCACGGTGCAAGGTCTGGGGAGTATGGTATGTGCGCAATTATGTCAATTCCTCTCTCAGCAAGTACTTCCTTTGATGCAGATGCGATATGTGGCGTTGCATTGTCATGATGCAGGTAGAAATTGCCGTCATTTTCTGGTCGTTTCTTCCTCACAGCCCTGGTCAAATCACGTCGCAGCACCCGAAACGTGATAATGAGTGCATATATGCATCAATATCTATGCAACAATGAAATATTTTCATTATATTTATCAAGCAGTATTTTTATTCCATGTACAGTAAGAAATATTTTAAATTCAAATTATCAAAAAGACTTAACACCCTACCTTTAATTAATACTGTCTTTGCATTGTGACGTCAAAGTGCCCCGCTCACGTCGACGTGACGTTGCTATGGTGACAATATATCGCGAGTTGCTTGTGCAAATATTTAATTCTGGCAATAAATCAATAGGATACAGTCGCAGCTATCATTTATGAAACTTTCATAGAGAAATATTAACAAATCAAAAAATTACAGCACTTGTCCCGAAACTTTTCGAACAACCCTCGTATTTGACACTTTATTGACAAAAAGTACCTGGTCTGAGGTAAAAACCCATGACAGTCTTTTAGCAGCAAGACCAACAAGCACGTGGTTGTTCTTAGGTGAAATGCTGATAGATATTGCATTTGGACCTGAAAATACATCAAAATCAACATAAACACGTGTAAATAAGTCTTTACACCATACATATGCACCTGCAACAGAGTAGATCAAAATCAGATCAGGGTCTACTCTGTTGTTTATGAATATTATAGATCTGATTCTACAGTTTCTGCTATAAATATGCATTTTCTAACCTTTGCAAATAGAGTAGACCCAGCTCAGACAGCTCCTGTAGGAGCAATCTGATCAGGGTCTGCTATGTTGTCTGCTCTGCTTTAAAATATGGAATCAAACAATTTCTCCCACAGTAAAAAATTCCAATGATCATGTTCCATTATTAATATTCACGACAACATTATTTTTTACATGAATATTGAACAGGTAAAGGTTTAAAGTACATTGTGAATTACTGAGCTAGCTAAGAAGCCTTACCGAAACTTTTTGTGAAGAGACACTGGCCACGACTCTCTGGCCGCAGGGAGTACACTGTGAGTATGTTGTCATCGGGGAATCCCTGGTGACTTGGTACGAAGGTAGCAAGAAGAGAGCAATCCAGTGAGATATCACAGCTAGCACTGTTGTGAAGCTTACAGTGGGGAACCAAAACATTCTCTGTACCTGACAACACAAGACAGTAAGAATAATTAGAACGCTTACATAGGTTACATTGGTTTCCTTCTATACACAAGAGCATACAGCCAATACAACGAAACAAATATGAACTTCAAAATTAATAATCAATCACAAAAAACAACATGAAATTCAAAGTCGAAAATGATTTGGGTTAGATTTAAAACATTCTCTTGCTGAGAAATGCTCATCCAATCAGTCTTATCTTACCCTTTAGTCCATGAATATCCATGCAAGAAATAATGATGTCATTAACATTAATGAGCTGAATTCTTATAATGGTATTATTAACACAAGTGTTTTTCGCCACTGACAAAACTTTAGAATCATATTTATATTATATCATAAGCAAACAGAGCAGACTCTGCTCAGATGGCTCCAACAGGAGCTGTCAAATCTTGATCTATTCTGTTTGCCAAGACATAGAAACACGTATTTATGAAGTAAAGCTAGAAATGTGCACATAGGACTCACACTGAGAAGTTTAGTACTACTTATTTTCACAAGCATTAAGAAGTCTGGAATCTTGCAATCAGGAAAAAGTCGGGAATCTGAAGACCTGACATCTCATATGACTAAAAGATGTTTGCAAATGCCAGCCATGCAGCCATTACAATATAAATTTACTCAAATGAGCAAATTCTCTTTTCAACAAGTGATACATATTCATTTACCCTTTCCAAGTTATATATGTATTCCAAATTGCAATACCCACTGAATATTAATGGACAAAATAGTTATAATGAAATATGGAAGGTGGACCATTGTAGCCAATTTTGAAAGTAAAGAAAAAGATTTTTTAAATTCCACTAGCAAACAGAGCAGACCCTTATCAGACGGCTTCTGTAGGAGCCATCTGATCTGGGTCTACTCTGTTTGCAGATGTGTGAAAAGGCATTTATATGAGGGAAAGGGTTAACTGAATTATGTTCCTGAATCAGGTATTTTTATGTTTGCTTATGAAATAATAAAAGGTGCCAAAAGGTGACAATATGAGGGAATGGGGTAACTCTTTCCAGTTGTTTTTTTTTCACAAATTTACAGAACAGGTGTTCACCCTTTGAACACTGAAATTTTCAAAGTGGAATGGTCCATCATTGTTTAATGATATAGTCCATTCAATACGAGAGGATTCGAAATGTGTAACAATGCAGACCCTGATCAGAGGGCTCCTCTAGGAGCTCCTCCAGGAGCCCTCTGATCTGGATCTAGACTGGTTGCAAATGCAAGTCCACTCATTTCTTGCACTACAGTATGCCTAGCTTGCTACAGCATGCCTAGCTTGCTACGTACTGGAGGTTATATCGGGTATGTCACACTTCCTGAAGTCCCAGTGCTGTATGCGGTGAGTCTGGTTGATTATATTATTGGCCACCGCTGCCTCGCCAGTGCCCATAAAAGCACCTGCAATCAAAAACCAAAACAATTAGGCTGAAAAACAAACATTACTTCACAAAACAAACCATAATACAAACACGTGGCTTCGTATGATAATGAAACCATATACAAACAGAAGACCCAAACCAGGCGGCTCCTGTAGGAGCCGTCTGATAGGTTCTGCTCTGTTTGCTTATGGATTTATATAAATGTAGATCTTATTCTACATTTCTGCCACAGTTAAAAAATTCCTGTGTTCATACGTCTGTGTAAAAATATTCTTATGAATATTCTTTACCACCACAAGTTCTTGTACAATATTTATGAGGTGAAGTTTTAATTCAGAAATATCAAAAGTATGACCCATTCATAGCTGGATAACATTACATGTAAATTCTTAGAGAGGACAATACTTTTTCATATTGATTCATTTTGGAGCAATTTTATTGTTAAAGGGAAATAATTTGCAGTTAGATAAAAACAGAGTATCCTAGTTATGTCCCTTGGTCACTGAATGTTATTCTGATTTATAAACACATTTTGTTCAGATTTTTATCTTAAGGACAGGTTAACACGTTACCCTATAAGCTATTTTTAGACCAAATTTCTTTGAATAAATATACCATGAAAATCAGTTAACTTTTAGAATTGTGTAGTTTTGAAACCAAAAGGGAGCAAAATGCTGTATTTATCACAATGGTTTCAAACTGTGACTTTTACAGAGGGGTCAAAAGGCGTCTTTAACCCTTTCTCCCATATTTTAATGCATTTGCAAACAGAGGAGACCCAGATCAGACGGCTCCTAGAGGAGCTGTCTGATCAGGGTCTGCTCTGTTTGCTAAAGGAATTAGATAGATCTGTTCTTATATTTTCTAAAATCGTTAGAAAGTGTCACTTCCCATATTTCATTATAACTATTTTGCCCATGAATATTCAGTAGGTATTGAAATTTGTAATAAACATAGAACAGGGAAAGGGTTAAAGTCACTGGTGACTAACCCGCTATGGCTCTGTTTATTGCAGACTGTATGGCATTATTGGGCCTGTTGATCGTCTCATCCAAGATACTGCTGGAGTAGTGGGGGTGAAGGTAATGTCGCTGTAGAGACCGCCAACTGTGGGTATCACCTTGGCCCAACTCTCGCTCAGAACCAGACGCCTCCTGGGCACTGGAAATTCAACAAGTACATCCAATGTAATACTCCTACAGTGCATTTTTTATGACATCATGAACAAGGGAAAATTAGACCATGGCAGAAACTATAGAAATAAATGTATTATTCCATAAGCAAACTGAGCAAACCCAGATCACACGACTCTTACTCTGTTTGCCAAGGTGTCAAAAGGTGTCTCTATGGACTAAAGGGTTAAAGCACTACTCGTAAATCTGCAAACACTGTAGATCCAGTTACGATATCAAGTAGCTCTGTCTGTTAAGAGTTTTGAAAGAAGGAGAACAAAAGTAAAATTTGAGAATTAACCCTTTACTCCATAAATACGCCTTTCTACGCCTTTGCAAACCGTGTAGACCAAGATCAGATGGCTCCTGTAGGAGCAGTCTGATCAGGGTCTACTCTGTTTGCTTAGGGCATAATATAGACATGATTTTAAAGATTCTGCCATTGCCAAAAATACCTGTGTTCATATGCCATTATAAAAATATTCTTATTAATATTCAAAATGTCATTATTTCTTATGTGAATATTCATGAATTAAAGGGTTAAGCTGACACAGAGACTTGTAGCAGATGATATTAGTGTCAATAAGCAGAGCTACAGAAATACCCAAACACTAAAATCTTCATTTCTCCACCAAACCCTATACTGTGACCACTCTTTAGAATTGTCTCTTCGAGAAAACTCTAAAGAGTGATTACAGTATAGGGTTTGTTGGAGAAATAAAGAAGCTATTCTTGAAAATGTTTAATTTTATGCATATTATCTGGACCTCTGATTCATAAGGATAAGAGGATATGCTATAGCTTACCTGACTGAGTCATGGATATTAGCGGTTTGTCTGTTCCATCTATGGGATCTCAGGGAGCTCTCTAGTAGGGTCAGGGGCTGAGAAAGGGCAGAGGCAGATGGACCTGCTGATAAAAAGAAGGTTAACCTGTTTCTGAGTGTGAAGGCATACAATGAATCAGAATGTAGTATAGTAAAACAAACAGTGCGGTCTTTCACACTGGTGACAGCTTAATGCTGGTTGAAATGTCATGCAGATAACTCCCTTTGAGTGCTTTCTGCATGCCATTCACCCTGTATTATAAAGCAGTCATCTGTCTACAAAATCCTTAATTGTTCTTTACTGAAATTCCAGTTAAGTGGAGGGGACGGGGGGTTGCTGTATTGTCGTATCTTGTTCAAAAGGCTCAATTAACCCTCTCTCTCATATAAACACTTTTTCATGCCTTTGCAAACAGAGTAGAGTAGACCCAGATCAGATGGTTTCTGATCAGGGTATGCCATGTTTGTTTGTGAAAGTATAATATTATAGATCTGACCAACTGTTTATAAAAAGTACCAACACTTTCTGTGTACATTTGTCATATTAACCCTTTCCCTGTTCTATATATTTATTCTCAATTTCAATACCTACTGAATATTCATAGACAAAATAGTTTTAATAAAATATGCAAGGTTGAACATTGTAGCCATTTTAGAAACTAAAGAACTAAATTAAAACAGGGCAGAACCTGATCAGACGGCTCCTAAAGGAGCCGTCTGATCTGGGTCTACTCTGTTTGCAAAAACATCAAAACACATTTATATAAAGAAAACAGTTATAACACCAGCTAATAAATATTCATGATGTCATTATTTCTAACATAACTTTTTAACAGGGAAACGCTACACCATTTGCAACATTATTCTCTTTTTTGTTCTGAAATCAAACTTTTCTTTTAATATATTTCCGAAATCACTAATAGTGTGTCAGACAGTATGGATACTGATCCGAGTCTACACTATTAAAACCGTGACAAGCTTTACAAACCAATGGACAAAATATTGGGAGCTACAGATAAAGGTGTGTACCCAAAAACTAAAATGATACAGTAAAACCTCTCTATAACAACCACTTGTGTTAATTATTTGGTATTTAGGGCAGGTGGCCAATTAAAGCAAGGTTAAAGTAAAACAGAACGCTCCTATATGAGCGTTCTGTTTTACTTTCACCTTGCTTTAAGCAACCACCTGCCTTTAACATAAAATAATTGATGTAATTTAGTGGCCGTTATAGAGAGGTTTTACTGTAATTTCTCCAACAAAACCTATACTTTGACCACCCTTTAGAATCGTCTTTTCAAGATAATTCTAAAAAGTGGTCACAGTATAGAGGTTAGTGGAGAAATAAAGGAGCTATTCTTGAAAACGTTCAACTTATCTGAACCTCTGCGAAGAACATCGTGGATCTGATTCTATACTATTTGGCCACTGACAATACAAAATAATTAATTATTGTTCACCTGGCAGGGTTCTGCCACAAATATTCATCGGTAAAGGGTTAAAACTATGCAGAACAATGTTTTTAAAAGATGCGTAATTAAATACTAAAACTGTCATATCTCCACCAAACCCCATCTTGTGACCACTCTTTAGAATCATCTCAAAGAGACCATTCTAAAGTGTGGTCACAACATATTGTTTGGTGGAGAAATAAAGGAGTTATTCTTGAAAATGTTAATTTACACATGTTATTTGGAGCTCTGACTATTGACAACATATTTCTATAAAGCATCTCACCTTCTGTGTTGATGGCCTGCTCTATGCCCCTGTTGATGGCCTGCTCTATGCCCCTATGGCTCTCTTGGCTGTGTAACGGTTATCTCTGGAGGAGCCTGCTGCACCTCTGAAGATTCCAATACTGTAGGAATAGGTGGCAGGCCTGAAGCAGTTTCTTCTAACAAGTTACCTAGATTTTCATACCGTTGCCTACCCTGGCGCAAAGCTAATAAGCTTTCATTAAAGCTGTCCCTTACAGGTCAAGTAAACAGATTGGGCTTTCGTCAAATTCTGATAGTATACAGTTAGTTAAACACCAAGCTTTAGAAAATGCTTACCGTTTTTATCTAGTTTTGATTTAAATCGAGTTTTTATTGTACCGCGAACCGGCATTTTGAAAATCGATACATGATTATCTCCCTTGCGTGACGTCACTTGTGATGCTCGCCAGTCAAGGATCCCATTGACAGGGAGGAATGTACACAGAACTTAACCTTTTCCTTTAAATTAACGCCTCTGCAAACAAAGTAGATCCAGATCAGAGCCTACAGGAACCGTCTATTTGCTTACAAAATTAGATCATATCCGACTCCATAGTTTCTATAAATACCCAAAATATTTTCACACTTTTCCAGACATTAGCCATAGCAAGTGACACTTTATCGAGTAGGGGACACTATTTATGGGGTGCGATGTTTATTTTAGGTGCGAAATACAATGATACTTAATATTAAACACATATATGTTTTAATTTTGTTAATCTTAACCCTTCTCTTGCTGAATTTTAAAATACATTTCTCCTTTTTTATCCATGCCCTGTTGTATAATTACATATACCTTCACTGTGTACACGTATTTCGCTGTGCAATCACTGCTGCGGAGTGCACTGGTTGCACAATCAACTTGTAAATAGTGCAGACCCTGATGATACAGCTCCTGCAGGAGCTGTCTCATCTGGGTTTTCACTATTTACAGGTAGGTATATTGACGTGAATAGCAAGCAAGGGGTTAAAACTTACTTTACCTGTCAGTGAATTTACACTATTCATAAACTATAATTTTAAAATAGGATAAGGTTAGGACCAAGACCATTAGCAAATAGTGTAGATTCAGATCAGAGGGACCATTTGGGTCCCGCCCATGAGTTGGGTCCAAACAACTTTAAGACAGAACCGGACAACTTTAGATGAATTTCATATTTAGGCAAAGTGGGTTCATATGAAATGGGACGTTCTCGTTAAGTAATATAGTACTATGTATAAATATACGTACTTTAGAAAGAAAGAAATTCCACCAAAATACAGAAAAATAGAAAATTATTTATTTATTTATTTTACTTTAATATTTGCAATACCAAAATGATGCATTACTTTCAGAAAATCGAGTAAAGGTTGAAATACCAAAATAAGTATTTTGTTGGGAAAATGAGAAAAAAGTGGATCTTGATAACAAATGGTTGTCAGTCTTGAAGAATGACTATTTGTTTTATTAATATATGCATGTTTCTAAAGCTTGTGAATTATGTTTAAATGACTGGACCCACTACAAATAAAAATGTCTATAAAAAATATGGTCAACACATTAAAATTGTTACTACATTCTTTTTTATCATAATTTTACAGTATACTCGTATGTGCAATTTAATTATGGTTTGTATGGAAACAACAGTAAACATAGCCATTAGATTTCTCTATACATGTATGAATGAATGTGTTAAATGGCCTTAGGCCATATTGTACTAAATTCTGAAGGGTTTTGATCCCCCGAAAGCAAAACTTGCAACACAAAAAGAGAAAATTGCAGACTCGGTTTTATTGAGTCTGTTCATGAGCAGTAATTGAAAGTGCAACACTGCTCACGCCCCCTAGCACCGGCTTAAGCAGTATTCAATTTTCAGAACAAGAAGTACTGAAATTCATGATCTCGAAGGATCAGAAGGTATAACAACACTGAGAATGAAGTACGGGGCGACGTTTTACGGCCGCTACACAAGCACTTAACACCTGCTGTTGTGAAGCCATATTACACACGAATGCCCCATGCAGGGTCAGTAGTCTCCAGATGTCAGTTATCATAGTGGCCCTTTGTCAAATACCCAACAGGGGACAATGATTATTACAAGGCCATGAACCCGCATCCTGTATATTACGTATTGTTGCATCCCTTTATGTAGCTGTAGTAAAAGATCAAAAGAATCAATCATTGCGGTCATGGTGCCTTAAAGTTAGTTCTGGACATTATGTAGGTAACAATCAGTAAAACTATAAAACGCATCCAATGAACAATTCCGTAAATTACAGTAATCCAGAATGATTTTTTCCTATGGATTTATGGTCAAAATTGTCGATGTTCTAAAATTGCAAAAAGGATCATATTTATGATAAACTATTTCCCTGATGAAAAAATATGTGTCAGTAAATCACTTCACGAATATAAACCCTTCATTCCACGTGCCTGTTTATGCCAATGCAAACATAGTAGACCCAGATCAAACGTATTGAAACAAATTTACAAACAGAGTAGATCCAGATCAGACAGCTTCTGTTGTAGCTCCCTGATCAGGTTCTTGTCGATTTGCTTATGATATAATATACCGGTAGGTCTAGTAGTACAATTACTGCCATAGCCTGTGCTCATATATCATTAACTCTCCATGAAATCATTATTTCTTACACGAATATTCATGAAGAAAATCTAAAGGCTTTTTTCACGATGTTAACTTTTCAAATAGATCATTGGCTCTGACAGATCAATTAGGATTAGATCAACAACAAAAATTCATAAGCAAACAGAGCAGAACCTGATCAGACAGCTGTTACAGGAACTGTCCGATCTGGATCTACTCTATTTGCAAACACGCGTGTTTATTAATCATTTTTTTCTCTTAGGAATATTTATTAGAGATTTCATGTCCTCATGAATATTCATTACAGGGATTACAGAGACGCTAGACAACCCTGATCGAATCTAAAGAAATAAGTATACGGACTAAGCAATCAGAGCAGATCCTGGTAAGACAGTTCCTGTGTGATTTGGGTTTACGCTGTTAATAAAACGTTTGTATAGGATAATTTTCCACGAAGAAAAAGCCCATTAACATACAGTGCAAGACCTAAGTCACATTTATAACAGAATGTAGCATATCCTTTTTCATAATTGTAGACCCAAGTCATCCACTGCACTATTTTCTCTAGTATAAATTTCACGGAAAACAGCCATCGAGACAAAATGTAAGCTGACCCAATATAAATAACATCACATTTCCACACTTCTCGTCTTTTGGTAATCTAAATAATCCTATTTAGTCTCTGTCGGATTAGGAGCTTGACCCATAGGCAGGGATACACCCATAGGCAGTACACATTACCATTTTAGCGCTGAAAACGAAGCAGAAGTACATTACATGCAATTCTTTTCTATACGATATCTAGTTCGACATTTATCGCGAATGTCACAAGTGACGTAATCACAAGGGAGATAAGCGAACGACCAAAATCAGCCAGTGCTTGTATTACTTATCGGTGATATATGACAGCTGCTATGTGCGATATGACTGTATTTTTTGTGTTTTCGAAACTACGTCGTACAAGGTACCCATTTGTCAAATATTTACGAAAAAGTGTCCTGTCTGTTTACTTGATCTTTAAAGAGACCAGACTAACACACGACTGACAGGCTGGTACACGACCATGTGGCTGGATACAGAGACCGTCGGACCAATACCAGTCCGTATCACGATAAGCGTATTGGACATCTTGATGGCAATTTCGAGTAATATTTGAGTAAGGCATATTGTTTGTTTGGCCAAGCCTGTAATTAAATGACCCATAGCACCTTGGCTATAGGATAGAACATGTTTTAGTTGCCATCAAAAAGGTCTAATTATGGGTCTAAGGCAAGTGGTAGATTAATGCAGGTCAATTCTGCACTACTTTTGTCCTGTATTAATTAAGCAACCACCTGCTTTAACACTCCTATGTTCAATAGCTGAAATACCGCGTAAGACAGGTTCTGCTGTAAGTTCACTATGGACCGAGTGTCAGAACGCTTGAGTCCTGATGAGACACTGAGTTGCTAAGCAACTAATCTGGTATCAATCTGTTAGAAAATGCGACTTAACCCTTCGCTTGCTATTCACGTCAATATACCTACCTGTAAATAGTGAAGACCTTAGAGCTGGGTCAACAAACTGACGTTCTTATCATGGATTTTAGTAAAGCTTTTGACAAAGTCGACCTCCACAAACTAATCCACAAACTCCAAGATTTTGGTATAGACATGAAAGTTATTTCCTGTATAAAATCTTTCCTACAAAATAGATCACAGCAGGTACTTGTTGAGTGTACGAGATCAGACATACTACCAGTTTTTCGGGTGTCCCCCAAGGCTCAGGTCTGGGTCCCTGCTTATTCCTTACATATATAAACGACCTACCATCAAGTATCAAAAGTAGAGCCCGTTTATTTGCTGATGATACCATAGTATATCTTACTATAAAATCCGAACAATCTGCAGAAAATCTACAAAATGACCTAAACACACTGGAATCTTGAGAACTTGATTGGGCAATGGAATTTAACCCTGACAAATGTGAGATACTGAGAATCAACAGAAAGAGAAACCCAATTATTTTCCCCTACAAACCACATGGCAAAGAACTAAAAACTTCAGATCAGTCAAAATATTTAGGAATCACCATAAGCAGGGATCTGAACTGGGCCTCCCATATCCAAAACATCACCGCAAAAGCAAACAATACCTTACGCTTCATAAAAAGAAATGTTAAAACACAAATTCAAAACGTAAAGGAAACCGCCTATAAAACATACGTCCGACCTCAACTCGAATACTGTTCCACAGTCTGGTGCCCATGGCAAAAATACCTGATAAATAAAATTGAAATCGTCCAGAGATCTGAAGCACGTTACATCCTGAATGATTACAATTATACTAGCAGTGCCTCACATATGATCAGAACCCTTAACTGGAAAACCTTAGAAGCCAGAAGAAACCTTGCATCCCTCCAAATGCTCTATAAAATAAGAAATAACCTCGTGCTTGTTAACCATCACCACTTGAACCCTACTAGAAATTTGCATTACCTAATTCCATTCTCGAAAACAAATTACCAGTCCAACTCCTTCTTCCCAAGGACTATCAAACTTTGGAACTACCGATGCATATTCAGTCGAGTCCCAGCATACAAATATTTGCTGACAGGCTTGACTCATACTGTCCGTAAAGCAAGTGGAATCGTGTTTTTATTTTTATCATTAGCACTGTAGATCTTTTTTATTTATGACTATTTTTACTTTCCTAACAATGCATATAACATCTTGCAGACTAACAACCTGTCTCCTGACAAGCGCCTGCCTCGAGTAATCGGTAACGAATTTTGGCAGAAAAAAAGTTGAAAAAAGTTGAAGACCCAGGTGAGACAGAAGACAGAAGCTGTCTCATCAGGGTCTGCACTATTTACAAGTTGATTGTGCAACCAGTGCACTCCACAGCAGTGATTGCACAGCGAAATACTTGTACACAGTGAAGATATATGTAATTATACAACAGGGCATGGGTAAAGAAGGAGAAACGTATTTCAAAATTCAGCAAGACAAGGGTTAAGTCGCGGTTAGCGCCTTAACGGTATGAATGTTAAATCAACATTTACCCTTTACTCCATCAATACCTCATATATTACGTCATATATATAGAGGATCTTACATGAGTGTTCTTGTAAATAATCAAGAATCTATTTATAACATAACAAACACAAATATTTTTGCAGCCAATATTTCAGCAGTAACGTGAATTGTTATAAATTCTCTTTACATATAGAAATGATGAATGAAAGGTGTTATTAAGTTCGCTAAGTAACTGGGACAAAGTAGTTCCAAAATTTCTAACTTTTTTTACTTACTGTCATATCAACCAGGATCTAATTTAGACATCTCTTTATTCAATTTAAATGTGATAGTTTATGATAACAAAATCCTACAGAAACACGTCCAAATAAAGTTTGAGTTACAGTTTCGACATACAAACACGTCACATTATGACGTCACTGTAAACAACATGTGTCTGTGTAAAGTGCGCCATTTGCTCATAGTTTAAAACAAGACCAATACAGTTCGCCTACACGTCTAACACTCACTGTCCATGAGATTCAAAATGTGCCTTCGTTTTGGTATATTAAGCCCTTCATCGGTGTTCTATACACATGGATATGTACATTTCCACCGAGAAAAAAAGACGCTTCAAATTCAGTGAAAACGTTTATTAAAACGGACAAAAGATCCAGGGATACGAACTGTTGCATAAAACTGTTGGAACAGGAGGAAGATTTTCGCGATCAGCTGTTTTGGAGTATATAACATATATGAAATATGTTTGTGATATACTGGATTAAGATGAATATAGTTGTTGATTGACGAGATCTGTTTATGAGTAGAAATCTGCATAAACAAAATGACATGCGGTGAAGAAAATGTAAAGTTGTGGAGGCAAATTTTGGAGATTTCTACTTTAGCGGACCCCAGAAATAAACATTAATAAAGTGCATATGGGGGCTGCCGCCCCCACACCCCGTAGGTCTTTAAAACCCCATGTTTGTACATCGAACCTCTAAAAATGCTCCTCTATCCCCTAAAATTGTTTTCAAAATGCGAATTCCTCAAAACTGTAAAACGAAAAATGCCGGGGTCCGCTAAAGTAGAATCAAGCCGCAAAACTTTATGTAGAATGGATGGTTTGGGTCAGAGTAGCTGGTAGGTCTTTTTTGCATACATTTTGTAGATATTTCCTGACAGCGATTATAATTTGTATTATTTTATCAAAATTAAGGCGCAGGTGCCAATAGTCCTTTGCAATCTATCGTGACTCAATCGTTGTTAGGTAGGTCACCGTCCGCCAGTTTGTTTATTTTGACAGCGCGTATGAATACAGTAATGCTTTGGTCACAACCCCTTCCGATTAGGCTTAGGATGTACTCCCGGCCTGATTTTTAGCCATTTTGGCGTGGTCCCCGGCCGGACACCAGACATGGCCGGCCGGTGCCCGGGGCTCTCAGACAGCATCGGAGAGGTGCCCGAAGAGTTTTAACTCGAAGTTAAAATTTCTCCGGTGTCCAGTAGATTTTCATAATCGGCCATATATCCTTCACACATCGTTTAAATATCGTACGATATCCGGCCGGGAATCGAGCGGTAATCGGCCGGTGTATGTAGCTTCAGAGGAGAAATTTTTGGGACCGGACACTGGCCGATATCCGGCCGATGTCTGTTTTCACATTGGAAAGTAACCCACCCATGTCCGTTCGGCTTGAACCGGTGTGGACCAGATATGTTACATACATCGGCCGGTCACCGGCCGGCTAGAACCGGACATCGGTCGGGCATCGGGCGGGTTATATAAACCCCCGTTCTTACCATGCCAGGTAGGGCAGCCATTATATACCTCTTGACCGAAGACGTAGCCATCGGCCATCACACCGCCCGAAAATCGCCCGACATTCGACCGGGCCTGGTAAAAGCATCGTTCGTTGTCCGTAGGATACTCGGGCGATATTTGTACGATGTCCGGTTAATAGGCCGGACATCATAGGATAATGGGCCGATTAGTATTAGATGTTCGGTCGGTATTCACTGCCTCGCCGGCCCCAAAAAAATTCTCTTTGGAAACAGGCGCCGTACGATTACCAGACGGTCTTCGGACGGCCTCCACACGGCCTCCGGACGGTGCCATTTATGTAAATAATGTGTGACCATTTTTTTGACCGGTGTTGTCCGATGTCGGAAAATGGCCAAAACCAGCGGTGTACTCCCGATTACCCCCTATTCCCGGATACCGGCCGATCTTTGTGACAATGATATTAGGTCTTTCGAATGTTATTCACTAGTGAATATATGCCAGTGAATATCAAAATATATATGATAGTGTTACGTCACGCTAAAGCCACGAGTTGTGTTATAATACGTAATACCATTAACTCCATGATATCTCATATATTACGTCATAGATTACGTCATACCCCTTGCTCCATAAATATCTCATATATTTCATATATTACGTCATACCATTTACTCAATAACTACGCCTTTCTACGCCTTTGCGAATAGAGCAGACCCATATCAGATTGCTCCTGTTTGCTTATGAAATAATAGATATAATTCCACCGATTCTGTCCCGATGAGCCATCTGATCTGGGTCTACTCTGTTTGCAAATGAAATATATGGTTTAATAGTACAGGAATAAATAGATTAAATCGACGTTAATTGCAAAGGAAAATAATTGGCACCAAATTGTTGAAGGGGATGTCCCTACATTTGACGCGTTTCATAAACACTTAAAATGTACAAAACTCATTTGTTTTTATGCTGAAAAGTTGTATATCGCAAAAAGCCCCATCCAATTACCGTTTATAATGACAAAACATCCATGTGTTAGATATCGCCGATCCCGGCTTTACTCCCCGATGTTTCAGTTTTATTCGGGTTGGGTTTTAGTTTCGTAACCGTTCGCCCTATTCGCGATTCTCTGACCACTTCCGAGAAAGCTATTACGTAAACAATGGAGTGATCGGGTGATCATCGGCAAAACGCGGAAGAATTTAACGGAAAAGGCCGATAATATTGTGTTGTAGAACAAAAACTATCAGTATTGATGAAATCGATTTATTTGTATCACAGGGGCATTTTTCGATATAAGTTCAAATTGGGAACCTTCATAATAATGATAGAGCATAACAAATACCAAGTTTTATGATATTATTGAAAATATGCGATCAATGTAGGGACTTCCTCTTTAAGATAGTGTCTGGTCAAAGTACGCCATGTCATCTAAAATGACATCATGTGAAGAAAACGTTTGAAGGCATGTAGTAATTAAGTGCATCACTCTACTAAATCTCCTGTCCAGAGCAGCTAGTTGGTCCTCCATTAATACTGGGGATACAGGGTCGGACTTCAACGAGGTCCGCATCAGTGAACTCAACTTATCAGGTCCCAGGAACACTTTCAAAAAGTTGAGGAATGTTGACTTCTTGATTAAACAACATCTGTTATCTGGCCTGGTTAGAAGATACACTTTGTATTCATTGGCAGGGTTCCCAAATCTAGAATAAGAAATACGAGTATGTCGAGTTTGTATTCTCTTTTTTCCAGTAGTGTTATCGTTCAATCCATTCAACAATTTCATCCATGAATATTTATACAGGAATAACCCGAATTTGTATATTGTCAATGACAAATGTTTTTTTGCCATTTCAGAAATTGTAGAATCAAGACATATATTATCCCATAAGCAAACAGAACAGGCACTAATCAGACAGCCCATACATCCGCTGCCTGACCCATATCTACTCAGTTTGCAAAAGTGCCCAAAGTCGTCTATATGAGAGTTATCCTAGTTCAAAAGCAAACAGGATGCGTGTTCTACGTATAGTCGTCAAAGATATTGTCAAATATCCATAAACATATGCATTATAGGATTAAAATGATTAAAACAATTAGAGGAATTATTATGCGACTGTATTTTGTATGATTGGCAACAGAACTAAATTAAAATTTGGTTGGTATTACTGCGCATCATTTTGACAAAAAATCAGGTGTTCACCATCTTGTCGGAAAATATCAATGGTGAGAAAACGACATAGAACAAAATTTGGATTTTACAACAGAACAATGTAGGTTGTTGGCAAAAGGAGTAAATGCTCTATTCATCACAATGGTTTCAAACTACGAAATTCTAAAACATTTCCTTTTCTCTAGTTAATGCTGCTTTCCGGTAGATTTATTTAAAGAGGTTGTATCTAAAATAGCCTATGAGGTAATGGGTTAAGCTGAGTCAAACATATCTGGAAATACGAATGGATAATGTCATGTGTTGATTATTCACTGTCACTGTAGAAAATAACCGATTTCTTTTGAACGGTCTGTGCACTTGAAAATCTGAGACTGAGAATGAGTTTGTTTTTCCGAAACGGAGTTTTTGTTGTGTAGTACGGGCGATATTGACACGGAAATGACAGTTAGGGAATACCCTGTTTGGAAATCCGGTAATGGACTGTGTTGATTCGTGTGGTTGTTCTGTCTGAGATCACAGTCGGTGCTGTCGTGAAGTAAGCGGTTTAGACGTAAAGGTTGGTAGACTCGGCACTGGTTCTGATAGACTGTTGGTTGGACATCTCTTAATGTAAAATCAATTGGAGGGTTGTAGTTTCATCATTTTAAAATAGATGGTAGTGTAAATAGTGCTCGGTTCATTTCGTCCAAATGGTCTAATGTGCTGACGTCGTGTTATTTATTGAGAGGTCTGGGTTAGAGTCTCAGTTTGGATATCATTTTGTACTGCTGTAATTTTTCGTTATCAAAGTTATTGACTATAAAACTATTTTGAATAATATAACCAAACATTGTCAAAGGACCACCTAAAAGAATAATACGGGTTCTCTTAAACGCGTAGCTGCTTGGTGCAGGTTAAAATAGCCATGGGGTAACAAGTAGTCCGGCAATAGTGAAACTATCGCACTGATGTCACTGTTCGAAACAGTGACTTAAACAAGTGATAATCCAATGTTATCCCGATAAACCACTCGAAAGCGTGAATACTGGTCATCGACCACAATATACAACGCATAACTAGTACGGTACCTAAATCATTCTAGTGACAAACAAATAACTACAATATTCGGGCGAGTTCATGATGTCCTATACAAACAGTTAGAATCCAGATAAGACACCGATTTTCTACTGTAGTGTATAATATTTCAAGTACATTAACATGTAGTGGTTCGGACTGACTTTGTGATATACTGTAGAGTATATTTCGAGTACATTAACAGGGAGCGGTTCGGACTGACTGTGATATACTGTAGTGTATTATATTTCGAGCACATTCACAGGTAGTGGTTCGGACTGACTGTGATATACAGTAGTGTATTATATTTCGAGCACACTCACAGGTAGTGGTTCGGACTTACTTTTTGATCTACTGCAATGTATTATATTTCGAGCACACTCACAGGAAGTGGTTCGGACTGACTGTGATATACTGTAGTGTATTATATTTGGAGCATACTAACATGCAGCGGTTCGGACTGACTTTGTGATCGTACCGGACCCTGATGAGACTGATACGAGCACACTCACAGGCAGTGGTTCGGACTGTCTTTGTGATCTACTGTAGTGCATTATATTTCGAGCACACTCACCAGTAGCAGTACGGACTGTTTTGTGATCGTACCGGACTCTAATGAGACTGACACGAATACAGTGGAGTCCCTTTAACACGACACATCAATGAACAAGAAAAAATATTGATGCATCAAAGTCGCCGAAATTATGTTTCAATATCATTGTGTGTAAAGATCAGTGCGCTTAACGCAATCTTTGTACAGCAAACTTGTTTGTTTGTGTTGATTAACAGAACATACTTTTATTCAAGGACTTGAACATTACAGTTCATCGTCACATCACAATACAATTCACAAAAACATGCGAGTAGCAAGTGTAATACAATGTTATATATAAAAAAAGAAGAAAATGAGATATGTAGATGGCGGAAGTAGCCTATCAAAGACAATAGTATATAAGGTATACAAAAGTAATCATGATATTGGTCGTCTGCTAATCAGCTTCTATAATCATACTCTAGAAGGTGTTTTCTCTTTTCAATATATGGCAAGTTTATTTAGTGTATTCACATCCGTACAGTTCAACAGATTTATGAGTTTATACATGTTTGGTCTACGGAAATAATATTTCTTTATAGATCTTTCTCTTAATTCAAAAGAGGACGGACAACCTAAAATAAAATGAAATTCTTCCTACAATGTATTGGTTACCAAAACTACATAAAAAACCATATAAAGCGCGTTTCATTGCAAATTCTAGTTCATGTACAACTACTGAATTGTCTATACTTTTGACTTCTTGTTTAACGAAAGTAAAGGAACATGTAAAATTCTACTGTGATAAGACTTATGAAAATTCTGGAATAAATCTCTTCTGGTCTATTAAGAACTCTTCAGAAGTCTTAAACAAACTTAAGAACAAAAGGTATCTTGCATCCACTGTAAGCACATACGATTTTTCTACTCTGTACACAACTCTTCCTCATATTTTAATTAAGGATAAGCTTACTAACTTACTCCAGAATGTATTTGCCCGGGAAAAACATCATTATTGGCATGTAATACTGAAAAAGCTTTCTTTACTGACGAGCAAATGAAATATTACACCAATTGGACTTGCTCAGAAGTTTGCGAATCACTAACCTTTCTTTTGTTATGGGAATGCTATATACCGTCAGGTAATTGGTATTCCTATGGGTACGAATTGTGCTCCACTTGTCGCAGATCTGTTTTTGTACTGCTATGAGAGAGATTTCATGTTGCGTTTGAATCCTCAATCACAAGAAGATGTTATAAAAGCCTTCAATGAAACTTGTCGATATTTGGATGATATTTTTTAACTTAGATAACCCTTTCTTTGATGCTCTGATTCCTACAATTTATCCTAAAGAACTCAAATTGAATAAAGCTAACCCGTCCGACAATTGTGCAGCGTTTCTTGATCTAGACCTTAAAATTGATAATGGAATGATTTCTTCTAAAATATATGACAAAAGAGATGATTTTATTTTCCTCATCTTGACGGGGATGTTCCCCGTGCTCCATCTTACGGGGTTTATATATCTCAACTTATTCGTTTTGCTAGAGCTTGTTCATCTATTGACGATTTTAACAGTCGAAATCTCATTTTAACTGAGAAACTGCTTAAGCAAGGATATAGATACCATAAACTAAGAAAAACTTTCTCTAAATTTTACTATCGAAATCTCTCGCTTATTGGCAAGTACCAATGTAATCTCAAGGCGCTTCTGCGACACGGTATTTTACATCCTGAATTTTATGGTGATGTGATTTACAAACTTCGTAAAATTATTGGACATACCCATTTTCTCACTTTGTTCATCAAATATGTTAAAAAATTCATTAAAAAGGGATATGATCCTGTAGTACTACAACATACTGCATGTTTGGTTGTCAACCCTTTTACAGTTGGCAATCACGCTGGCCTCTTTGCATGTACGCCGACAAGAAAGGTTTAGTACTCTATGAAGGCGACCTCGTACTTCCATCTTCCCCCTATTGCATGTTTGTTTTGTCTTTGTGCGTCTCTTGTTGTTTTTATAGTTATGTACATTTGCTGTTTCCTTGTGTTGCTGTTCGGGCGACTGTTTGTTCTGTATGTGGCGTTTCCTGCATGACTCATTTTTGTACTTCTACATCATTTAGGTTACAAAGTACACATTTCCTTAGATTTCGGTCAATGTTTTCGTGCCTCCCAGTTTCAATGCTTAAATTAGGTGATGACAAGCGTATTCTTACTAGCGTGTTTCTGATTTTGACATTGTACACTTTAGTCAAGTATTCTGAAATTTCAAATTAAGTTTTAACTCTCTGTTCAGATATAATGAAGTACTCGAATTCATCTCTATGTTCCACTGACTGGTGTGTATATCTAAAAGGCGTCTTCGAAGCACTATGGCAAATACTTTTATGTCAATTAACGCAGGGTATAACCAAACTTCGTTGAGACCACAATTTGACATTGTACATTTTGGTCAAATAATCTGAAATTTCAAAGTTAAGTTTTAACTCTCTGTAAAGATATAATGAAGTACTCGAATTCATCTCATTGTTCCACTGACTTATGTACATATCTAAAAGGCCTCTTCAAAGCACCGGGGTTTAACCAATTGACGCAGGGTATAACCAAACTTCGCTGAGACCACAATTCTGTAAAAGAATGCGCACGTTATTTGCCCAATTCTGAATATTTTTCTGGTTGGTTTTATCTTTCGTTTTGTTAATTACCGTATTAAGAATACAGTTACCCGATTTTGACCCATACAGTTTCAAAAAATATTTGACAATTTTCATTTGGAAGTTGATTTTCAGCAGATATCGATTTTAAGAAGTTTCTATGTACTCTTCTTTAATGCAGCTATGCTGGGCGAAACCCCTTACTTCACTTGCGTAACTCAAGATAGATGAAACGAATGAATTAACGTACTTCTGTTTCTACTCACGGCTAATGTCCAAGTAGCGTCCACCCAAGAGACAGAAGAGAGGACGAAAGGATAAAGGGAAACCCGGGCGCGATGCCCTACTGTTATGATCGACAGAGTTTCTCTGATTCTTTTAACATGCCCTCTGATACATAGGTCTCGGTTTATAGTCTCGTCCGAAGGATTTGGTCCGACGGGGGATCGAACCCGCGATCTCTGGTATTGTTGTCGGGCGCGTTAACCCGCGGGTATATACTGTGAATATCATTTGTACCAAAGGTGATTAGTAGTTTTATTAATGACATTTTGTATAGTAATCGTACTACGAGGGCCTCGTATTAACACTGAAACTTAAAATTATATGTGTTGGCTCAGTCAATTAGTAATCGTGATTATATATACATATTACAATATAGATATTAGTTTCTTAATTGGGATTGAGGAAGTGGCTACTTATTCACATTATGACTCATTACTGAAATTTCATGTCGTGCTATCTCCCCTGGAGATATGAAAGTATGTTGTGTTGCAGTCAGGCCCTTTAGCCTGGTGATCACGATTTATCTATCTTTTATTGGGTACACGTCTCATTTGGGTCCAAGCTGTTTGCAAAAGTAAACATTGATCCGTCATGACCAGACTAAAGGTCTATATGCCATATAATACGAGGAGAATAAAATCTCGGAAACTTATTCAAGTAGACTGCGTGAAAGACAACAGATGGACCGACAAAGATATGATAAAAATTAGTACCTACAGGAGAAACACACAACGTTATAGTTCCAATACGAATTAAAAAGTTATTGATTAAATAATGCAAAGAAAAATATATGCAGGCAATTTTTAAGCAATAATGGGTTTAATTTAACTATTTCTTTCATATAAACGTGTTTTCACGCATTTGCAAACAGAGTAGACCCAGATCAGACGGCTCCTACAGAAGCCATCTGATCAGGGTCTGCTCTGTTTGCTAATAGGATTAAATAGATATGTTCCCTTAGTTTCTAAAATGGCTACAATATTCCACCTTTCATATTTCATTAAAACTATTTTGTCCATGAATATTCAGTAGGTATTGAACGTTTAAGTAAACATAGAACAGGGAAAGGGTTAATGCATATACGAGCATAAGTTGATCACTAGACCATGAATAATAAGTATATGTGTTTAACCTTCAAACGGATATGACTGTCTTATCCGATGAAAATAAAAACATTTTTATCCAGTCACCAACTTGAAACTTCAGTGACTGGTGTAATAAATGGGATGCAGACAAACTTAGGTTTATCAGGTTAGGAGGCTATAGTAGATGTTTCTAAGCTTAAAAACGTACTGATTCTAAAATATCTGTAAATATGCATAATTATATTGACGGAATATGTTGACGCAATAAAATTATACAGATAAAAGAAAGAAACAAAAGATAAGTAAAGAATTTGGCTAATGGGGGATTCGAACCCACGCCGGATCATACAAAAGTGTAATTCAAACACAAAATAACAGGTTGACCCACTCGGCCACAGCCGCTTAGACGAAAAACTCTGCTGATTTATCGCTTTTATAATTAATCCACCGTGTCGGAAAAGTGTACTGCAGCATAGACTGGCTGTGTGTTTACAACGCACCAGCAGGATATCTATCTATCTATACATTCTGCAGCACCCCCTCACGGAGATTATGTGCAGCTGCGCGCCTGTGATAAAATTAGTGAAGAATAATAAAGCATGATAGAAGAGAAAGAGTGACGACAGAGAAGATATACAGCGAGATAGTGTTATAGAGGTTTCAGTGAAATTAAAAACAGGATAAAAACAATGTTGTGACTCATGGCATTTTGTGCTCCAGGGTCTGGACTGCTGTCTTGAACATTTGCAGTTCAGGCAGCATGACCACACTCTATGGCAACCTGTTCCACTGGACAACTGCCAGTGGAAAGAAAGAGTACTTGTAGCAGTTCACTCTGGTATGGATCTGACAGAAGGCGAGAGGATGGCTATGCCGGGTCATTCTGTTTGTGGTTTGGAAGTACTGAGGGATTTCAAGAGTTACTAGTCCATAGTGAATTTTGTACAGCAGAGTCAGTCTGGCATCTGCTCTCCTCTGTTCTAAGGATCTCCACCACAGGGTATTCAACATGGAGGTGACACTGTCATATTGCGAGTACCTACCCAGGGTCCAACGGGCTGCTCGTCTTTGGCATGCCTCTATTTTGGAGATGTTGGCCAGGGTATGCGGGCTCCATGCAGGAGAGGCATATTGCAGCTGGGGCCTAGCAGCTGGGGATGTACTGCATATAGAGATATTTTCATCGCAACGTGTATTCACGTGACACTTTTTCTAAATACATTTATAAGTTAACAAAAAATTATAAATAGTGTGATTTTTAATCACCTGGTCTTGTCTACCGACATACACCAATACACCGGATCACACATTGTTATTGAAATTAGTCGGTACACGTGGAACATCTATCCCCAATACTTCCTTTAGAGGGACTATCAAATTGTGTGTGCCTCCTGATTTTATTGCTTTTGCGATTGTTTTGTATTGCTGTAATACATGTTTTTTGTATATTATAAAATCTTGTTGAAATAAAAGACAAACAAAGTAGTCATGAACAAAATAGAATGTTTGACATCGTTGTATTTCAGACACCATTCATATGATCTTTGTACTCAGTCTATGACTTCTCCTCCCATAGACTTTTCCCAAACAAAATAAAAATAAAGGGTCGCCGTTCGCGGCGACCCAATAAACATGATTGTCTTAAACAGCAGGTGGCTAGTTAATGAAGGACGAACAATACAGAACATGACTATAAGAGCTTATTGTATAACATCCATCCTGCATTAAGCAACAACCTGCTTCAAAGACTCAAAAAATAGACATCTTTGGAGGTTGCATAGGAGGGGTTTTACTGTATATAAACACAGTTTAGTTCTAATACACGACGCGGTGTCATCAAAATTAGTTTTAAATAAAAAGTTTGTCAAGGTGGAATACGGATAATTAAATCTCAGGTCCATATTCATGTATCTTGTGGCAGTTTCATTTTCTTAACACTTACAGCGCTGAATTTGTACATAGATTATTCAAAAATTCCAGCAGGTCAATGTTATCTTAAAATTCAGGGATTTATTTTAAAGTAAAGTGTAACATGGCAAACAAGACAGACCCTGATAAGAGAGCTCCTCTTAAAGTCTTCTAATCTGGGTCCACATTGTTTGCAAATGACAATAGTGACTCGCTTCCCACACTGAAACTGTTAATTCCTTTTGTTAAGGTTTGTGCTAAACGTACGCGGCGGGCATTCCTGTCTATACTAAAAGTCCGTTTTCAGGCGTATCTGCTTGCCCCGTAGTTATTCCGTTTTGAATCCAACCCATGCTTTTTTTCGTTCGTACTCTCAAGTCACTGGACCAATTTCGGACCTTTTTCAATGCGTTGTTATACGGTCGATAACTATCTTTGATATAGCTTTACTATCCACGAGTAACTTTACTAAGAGTCATTAATTACCAACGCAGTGTGTATTTAATTTGTAGACAAAACCTGTATTTATATACCGTAAATCTAAATATATATTCTCATCTTGTGAGTCAATTACCAGGTCATTTACTACAAAGGCTAACAATACACAGACGTTTTTGTACAGAAATGGCCAATTTTTAAATTTACATACAAGGAAACTAATGGTCATGGCACTTATTCAGTGTCACTTTGATTACGCTTGTTGTTTTTGGTACCCTGTTCTAACTGAAAGTTTGAAAAACAGACTTCAATCGAGTCAAAATAAATTAATCAAAATGATGATTTTTATTTTAAACTGAGACGCTAGAGAACACATAGACACAAATCAGTTTAAATACCTCAGCTGGTTGCCAGTATCCAAAAGGGATTATCAAATCACACTATCTCATGTTTTTAATATTTCTAGGGGCACTGTACCTGTATATCTTAGTGACTGTTTTGTTCCTTTAAGATCTGTACATAACCGCCGTACAAGATCAAACATGTCAGCTGTTCCTGTTCAAGAAGATTAGTTTTCTTTCACTTTTACAGATAACGGACCTTAGGTCATTCATAGAGTGAACAGCTTTGGTAAGAAATCATTTTTTTCAGAGGTGTTCACTTGTGGAATGGTCTTCCTCAGACTTTAATACTAAGCAAATCTTTCAGTCAATTAAGATTTGGTGTTAAGAAGTTCTTGATAGAAAAATATTATGTTCAAAAACAGATTTCTTTGAATTGATTGTTCTTCTGTATTTATTGCATTTATTGAACATCAGTGCTTCACTTTATATTAATATTACTTTTTTATCTTTATTAATTTGATATGTTTGTTTAATTCTATTCTTTATTATTACTCTTATGAGTTGTTCGGATACTTTGCTGTGTTAATAAGTGAACACAGTCAAGACATTCTCTCACTGACAAATTTTGAACTGAACAGTTGTTTATAGGGCTTTTTTTGTGATACTTATATTTTAAGACAATACCTGTGATAGTTATTCATAATGATACTGTGACTCTCTCTGTCACTAGAATCAAGGAAATAAGGAAAATATTTCCTTTATCGTGTTATCCTTGGTGCCTAGTGCGCATTTCATGGTTTTTTAGATGGTGTCTTAATTATGTTTTGCCATGATATGTACACATTTACCGAAATAAATCTATCTATCTAATATTTTCAAAATCACTGTATATGGTATGTTTAGTTCACCAGTTTCCAGCATGAAAACCAATATACATCACAATGTCAGATCGATATTCCTACCAGTGAACACACCATATATTAAAGACAAAATGCTGTTTACCCTCTGCCATTATCTACCATTAGAGGTGCTGTTTGATTTTCGAAGTCTTTAAAAAACGCAATGTGATGACGGTCGCCGTTATCTGAAAAGAAATAAAAATTGTCGTCGTTATCTGAAAACAAGTAAGATCTGTCACTGTTATCTGAGAACAAGTGACAACCTACGCTGTTATCTGAAAACAAGTAAGATCTGTCACTGTTATCTGAGAACAAGTGACAACCTACGCTGTTATCTGAAAACTAGTAGTATTTAGTATATCTCTCTTATCTCAAACCAAGTAGCATTTGTCACCGCTGTCTGAACACAATAAGCTTATGTCACCGTTAATATAAGTGAATCTAACATGTGTCGCCTTTTCCTTAAACCAAGAAACATTTACATGCAAATGCCGTAAAACTGTATTATAGCCCACTTACAAAGGTCATCGGGCCATCAATACAGATAGCAGCCTAACCCTTTTACCAAACGGCCGTCAAAAAGAGGTATAACTGTAGGTATGTAAGGCAGGTGGCAGCTTAATGCAGATCGAAAGTAATGCAGAAAGCTCCTATATACATTGCATTCTGCATTACTTGTGACCAGCATTAACCCTTTCCCTCTTCAGTGTTCTCGTAAGAAATATTGACATTATGGATATCTATTAGTTGAATGTTCACAATGGCATTTGTAGACAGGGTTGTTTTTGGTATTGGTAAAAACTGTAGAGTCGGACCTATTGTTATTTCATAAGCAAATAGAAGAAATCCTGAAGGAAAACTTTAAGCAACCACCTGCTTTTGAGACATTCATGTTCAATAAATGAATGACTGCTTAGGACGAAAGTTATCTACCACAGGGCATGTCCTACAGGAGCTTTCAGCGTTACTTTAGACTTACATCAAGCTGTAAACCTGAGCAATTGTTCAGATTAAAAATCGGATGACTCGAATCTGTGTTATCTCAAAGTACAGTAATTTCTATGGTCTCTTGAAGTTCGAGACATCGAAGTCCAAATGTGCATATAGTTATATTTGTACATGGCATACATGTAACTTTGGAAGTCTCATATATAATTATGTTAAACAAGTACTGATTCGAACATTCTAATGCGTTTCTTTTAAGCTTTTACTTAATGAATATTTACGCAAGGCTAAATGCGAATATTTATTATTTAAACTCTTGTGTAAAACATATAAAACAAGTGATTCTACAATAATGACAAAGAGTGAGTGGAGTATCCGTAACAAATAAGCAATCCGAACAAACCCTAATCGGTAGGGATTATGGAATAATGGTCTAAAAGAACAACAGCCATTGAAAATGTTGTCACTGTTGTTTGCACCATCATCAGAATCATCATCATAACCAATATTACCATCATCATCGTCGTCGTCGTCATCATCACCGTCGTCGTCAACATCATCATCATCATCATCATCATCATCATCATCATCAAACAACTATCCAGTCACCATCACCACCATCGTCCCTATTATCATCATGGTGACTATTTTCGTTTTATTTTGTTTCAGGTCGAGATCTACCGTTGCTGACAGTAGCGAATTTGTAATCACCTTTGTAAACAGATTCATCAAGATGAGACGCTGTAACTCGGCGTTTGAATAGAATCATATTTAAACATTTTCTAGAATCACTCCTTTATTTCTCCACCAAACCCTATACTGTGACCACTCTTTAGAATCGTCTCGATCTTCGGGACGATTCTAAAGAAGATTCTAAAGAGGAGTCATAGTATAGGGTTTGGTAGAGAAATTACGATTTTAGTATTTGGGTACGCACCATAATCTGTAGCTCTGAGGGTCCAAAGTTCTTATGACCGTGGTTATATATTTCGAAACAAAAATGATGGAAAATGAAACAAACGAACACTTTTGCAATGTGTAGTAGCGAAAGCATTAAAGACATTGGTGTGTCTCAGAAGATCAGTCACTCTTCACACACCGTATCCCTTACGTCGTGACTAGGGTAAATGATCCCGTACGCCGTGACTACGGTCAATGATCCCTTACGCCGTGACTAGGGTCAATGATCCCTTACGGTGTGACTACGGTCAATGGTCCTTATGCCGTGTCTAGGGTCTATGATCCGTTACGCCGTGACTACGGTCAATGATACTTCCGAATCTGCGCAGGTATACAGTAGAATCCCTATAAACCGGAATTATACTAGACAATAATTTATAGATACTTGTTCGCATGTTGCTGTTGAATGCAAGATGAAAGTCGTGCAGAAAGCTCCCAGAGGAGCTTTCTGTATGAATTTCACCCTTCATTAGCTGACATCGTCTCCAAGACCAATATTTATACTAAACCCAACGCTCGGTTTAGAGAGGGTTTACTGTATTGTCTCGTGACAGTGCTTATATATATATATCTTGACTTACCAATAAGCATGTCCAAATACTGCACATCAAGAGACTCTGCGAGGTAAGTATGTCCTGCGTGGAATTCCCGCCTTGTTTTATTGCACACAAACTGGTATGACACCCAGTCGGATCTTATTTTGCCACTGTGAATTAATATAAAACATACACTCTTTACACATTAATACTCTTTTCTTTATCTCATTCATATAGGATATGTTGCGAGTAGTCAATTTATACAAACTTATATTAACCTTTAGCCTGCGGGGCAAATTAGTTTATACAGACTCCTATGATAAGAGTGTTCGAAGGAACGCATGTGTAAACTGCTGGGAGAAGTGTCACAATTAAAAAAGAAAGTGTGACGGACAGACAGGCAGACATACAGACATACAGACAAACAGACAGACGGACGGACGGACGGACAGACAGACAGAAAGACAGACAGACAGACAGACAGACAAACAAAAAGACAGACAGACCGACAGACGGACAGACAGACAGACAGACAGACGGAAAGACAGACAGACGAAGGAAAAGAGATCCCTAAGTGACACACTGCCTATCGGTAATCAGAACGTTAGATTTTACTTTAAACTGCTTTATCGTTTATTTACATGAAACATGACATTTTCATTGTTACACACGTCTTATGTTTTAAATGTTATCTAATAGAAAAACCTTTTCATGCATTTGAAAGTAGAGTAGACCCATACTAGAGGTTCCTGCAGGATGCGTCTGATAAGGTTCTGCTCAATTTGCTTGTTGAACTAATATTAGGGGTGAAACGATTAAAAAAATCTATTTGATTCGAATTCGGTTTTTTTACAAAACGATTCGATTATTTTCGATTCGATTCAGTTTAAGATCATAATAAAAAGATCACTATGTAGAAGAAAGCCTGTGTCTTAACAGCTCTGAAAACAGAATGCCTGGACATATACAGGTTGAAAAATCATAATAGCCTAGTCACAGATAGATCTGACTTTAACAGCCAAACCGTTCTGCAGTTTGTTTTTGGAAGTTCTTTTTTTATAACTGGTCACTATTACCATGTAAAATGGTAACACTAACATAATCAGTCTTGATTAATTGTCTAATTTACTAAAAAGCCTAACTCTGTAGAACATGTAGGTTTTTTCTTTAAAAAACATGAGGAGATGTCATGTCTCTCTTCAACTAATACAGATGGCTATCAGTTGAAGAGATATGTGAGATCATATGACATCTCCCTGTCTCCGAGCAAAAAGCACTAGACTTTGCTGCGAGTATATTTTTTAGACAATTATCAATACACAGCTTCATAAATTTTAAGCATACACAAATTTGCAACCAAGTTTACTGAAAGAAGACGAAACGTAAATGCAATACTGTGTTTCCGTTTCATATGATTTGACATATTTGTCGTATTTCCTGTGTTGCAGAGATTTATCTGTAAAATAATCTTTGTTTTTGTATTGCTATGAGAGGGATTTTATGCTTAGCTTAAAACCTGATACACAGACCGATATTGTTAATGCTTTTAATAAAACTTCAAGGTATTTAGACGATATTTTGAATTTAGATAATCCTTATTTTGAAACTATGACTTCTTCAATTTACCCAAAAGAACTGTCTTTAAACAACGCTAATCAATCTGACATTATAGCTTCATTTTTAGATTTGAATCTTTCAATTACAAATGATAAAGATTCGTCAAAAATATACGATAAAAGAGAAGATTTTAATTTTAAAATTGTTAATTATCCTTTTCTAGATGGAGATGTGCCCCGTTCTACATCTTATGGGGTTTATACTTCTCAACTTATTCGGTTTGCCTGAGCCTGTTCTTTGCTTGAAGATTTTAATAGTCGTAATTTAGTTATAACTGATAAACTTCTTAAGCAATGTTACAGATATCACAAACTTATGAAAACGTTTTCTAACTTATATTATCGAAATTTACCACTCATTAGTAAATATATTTGCAATCTACGGACGTTACTGCAACAAGGCATTTCTCAACCAGATTTTTATGGGGATGTTATCTACAAACTTAGGAAAATTCGGGGTCATATCCATTTTCACGATTTGTTTATAAAACACATTAAAGGGGATGTCCCTACATTTGACGCGTTTCATAAACACTTAAAAATTAAAATATACAAAACTCATTTGTTTATATGCTGAAAAGTAGTATATTGCAAAAAGACCCATCCAATTACCGTTTATAATGACAAAACATCCATGTGTTTGATATCGCCGATCCCGGTTTTACTCCCCGATGTTTCAGTTTTATTCGGGTTGGGTTTTAGTTTCGTAACTGTTCGCCATATTCGCGATTCTCCGATCACTTCCGAGAAAGGTATTACGTAAACAATTGAGGGATCGGGTGATCATCGGCAAAACGCGGAAGAATTTAACGGAAAAGGCCGATAATATTGTGTTGTCGAACAAAAATTATCAGTATTGATGAAATCGGTTTATTTGTATCACAGGGGCATTTTTCGATATAAGTTCAAATTGGGTACCTTCATAATAATGATAGAGCATAACAAATACCATGTTTTATGATATTATTGAAAATATGCGATCATTGTAGGGACCTCCTCTTTAAAACATTTAAGAAGAAAGGCTATGATCCCATTATATTGCAACGCACTGCATGTTTGGTTATCGACCCTTTTACAGTCGGTAGCTACGCTTCCCTCTTTGCTTGCTCGATGACAGGCCGAGGGTAGTACTCTATGATGGTATACTCTTAAACTCGGATACGGGATGAGCTTACCAGACTCATGTATTACTTTTTCCCTGTCGTGCCCTTAACGGCTTACCTGCAGGTGCTCTGACTTCAGCAAAGTCATTGAGTACATTTTTGACTGATTGTCACAGTTATTATGCTATGTTTTACATGTTGTCCTGTGTTCACCGTTGTCAATGTTGTGGGTAAGTCCGGCGGGGATACCTTTATTTACAATATTTGTAAAGCTAGGGTGACTTTGAGAGCAGTGTGAGGTTAGGGCGTCCGTAAACCGGTTTAAACCCCCAGTGGTGTTTTTGCTACTGATCGTGCCAAGGCGGTACTCTCTTTGTCACCCTTCCTTTTGTTTGCCTTACGTCTTTGTGCTTGTGATTTTGTTCATGTGTGGAGTGTTCGTCTCTAGTTCTTGTGTGTCTGTTGATGTTTTCTGTGTTCATCTCGTGTGTGAGTGTGCGTTTGGGTGTGTGGTTGTGTGTGTATGTGCGTGTCATGCTGTCTATCGATGTTTTGGTGGTGGTTGCGTCTTGTATTTGGCCTTGCCTGCTTGACTTTACTACTTTTCCATTAACATGTTGATTTATTTGTGTTGTTGCCCTCGCGAAATCTGAAATCTCCACATTTTTTAGCATTAGTTCTTCGTGGTAGCACGTAAATTGACAGCTTCAGCATCCGACATTTTGAGAGAACACACATACGCTTGAATAAAGCGCCCAGACAATCAAAAAAAGTGCAACGATTGCAACGTGTTATTTAATTGGCTAAAACAGTTGGCCTTCATCCAATCGATTTCGGTCTATCAGACTTCGAGGAGTATTGCTGTTTTGACAGCTTTAATGCGGGACAATAAGTATTTTGACTTATCACGGCGATTTTTATAGGTTAGTTTCATTTCGCTAACAATCATTAAGAAGTTAGCCTTTTATAATAAAACTCGAATCGAAAATAAGATCTGCCGAACCAAATTGAACCGAACCGAATCTAGATCGCGGTTCAATTCACATCGCGATTAATCATTTCATCCTTATGAACTATATAGATCTGCGTCAACAGTTTCTGTAAAAAAGGCAAAACAAAACATATGTCCATATACCATAACAAATAATTGTATGCAAATATACATTGCACAAATATTAAAGCATATTTATATTTAAATTTCATTATAGCGAATAAAAACAGTGACTGTTCAGTTAAATATGGCATATGTTCTTGATAATAATTAATATAGGAAGTCACACTGGTAAGGACACAACACTTGATATCTGCTTCATTTCTCGACACATTTTTCCTCCATTGATTAGCTTAAAACCATTTCGGAATGTCAAACATTTTTGTTCCTAATGTATCATCAAGTCACTCGGTGTCACGTCTGAATCCAAGGTTTTTCAAACATCACCACAGCATTGATTATGCTGTTGAAAGTGGTTATGCTTAAGGACGTTTTCGGTAGTAATTCTGCATAGATCTGTATGCGCATCCAATTTAGGTAATCACCGATAGTAAATATTCGCAGAGTGTAGTTGTATAGTAATCGGATAAATTTTACGTAAAGGTACGAAACAAATAATGAGAAAACACTATCGAATAAACGGACATTTTGCGAAAAGGTCTAGGGAGAAGGGATCACATGCAGTTGATCTCCGAGGTCGTGATGGTATATACAAATTCCTGGCGCGTGACCAGGCAACTCGATACTTTCCCAATTAGTTGGGAAGAAAAAACAGATCTTGTAAATAAACAGATCGTTTTTCAGTGTGCTTATTAACAAGGTGGTTGTTGTTTAGAGGTAATTTTAAACACAAAAAGACTACATACAATCTCTAGTAATATGTACCGAACTAATCATGTGTATTTTATACTGTATGTTTGATGATTTTCACTGCTTTTTGTAATAAAAATTGAAGTGGTTACCATGGAAACCATGGCTTCCTGAAAAATGTAGAACGTCAGCCTAAAGTTTTTAGTGTATAAATTTTAAAAAGTATATATATATATATACACTAAAATGTATAATAGTATAATGCTTTTGCTACAATTTTATTGTCTTTAAAGAAAGTGTCATTTTGACAGTTTTGGCACATACGGTTACCATGGAGACTGCCATTTTACAAAACACCTAACTAGTTGACATATATATTTATTTTTTATTTTTGAATTCACCATTGAATTCGCCATTCGCATATTATTTAATATACCAAACATTTGGAAAATTCTATGAAATAAAGTTTTCAATATTCATTTGCAGAATACATTCTTATTTTTCTCATTGTTTGTCAAATGAAGAAATATGAAAAACTAATTTTGTAAAGAAAAAATGTTCAGATTACTATCTTATTCATACAATATCAAAAAGCAGTGATTCTTGTGTAAATTCATGTTTCTTATGTATATTACAATGCTTTTGGTACAGTCTTATTATTTTAAAGAAAGTGTACTCATTATGACAGTTTTGGCACATACGGTTACCATGGAAACTGCCATTTTACAAAAAAATCTAACTCGGTGACATATGTATTTCTTTTTTTTTTAATTCGCCATTAAATTCTACCTAATATAGCAAACTAATTAGAAACTTCTATGAACGGATTCAATTTTCACAAAACTGAAGAAAATGTCTTTAAAATAAAATAAGTAAAGTACCTAGCTATATTCTACTTTAAGTCCGAAGGACCGCTCAACCGACTGTACACTTATATTGAACTTTATGACTAGGATAATACAATAGCAGAATGTTACTAGTTAATGCTAAAGAACTACGATGTATATAAATCGCCCATATCACCAGGTCAGTATCTTGAACAAAATGTTTGTTTTTACATTTTCTCTTATGATCTATAAGAAATACAAGCACCACTTCAGTTGCTTACCATATGACATTCCTGGGGAATATTATGGTTGATTAAGCAAATAATTAGCTAAGGAAAATGCCTGTAAAACAATGTCAAACTGGACGAGCACTTTCAGAGATTTTTAATGTTTCGCTTGTCCTCTCCCCTCATGTGCAAACAGAACTGAACAGAACAGACCCAGAATAGACAACGTTTGTAGTAGCTGTCTTACCACGGTCTGTCATGTTTGCTAATGGAATAATATAGATATATCATCAAATGAGTATGTAGTTGCTGTCACAACCAAAGTTGCTAAAAACAATCAGTCCATGGATAGTCGTATACTAACACTCGTCAAGTAATATTCATGGTAGAAAAAGTAAATGTATGAGTCATACAGGAAACTCCACACAAATAAGAGGGCAAAGGAGGGCAAAGATGGTCCTTAATCGCTCACCTGATTACCATAGATTTAAGATGTTTGCTGGGTAGCCCATGGGTAGGGCCAATATTGACCTTAGGGACAATATTTGAGCAATGTTGTTCGTGGATCATGAGCAGTGGTTCTGCAGAACAAGATTTTCAAATATTGATAACCCACACTTTGATTCTATGATAACCTTAATTTACCCTAGAGAGCTCAAGCTTAATAAAGCAAATAGTTCTGACATATCTGCAGCCTTTTTAGATTTAAATTTATCTATAAACAATGGAACAATTTCTTCTGGAATTTATGACAAAGGGGGTGACTTTAATTTTAAAATAGTTAACTATCCTCATTTGGATGGGGATGTTCCCCGTGCTACATGTTACGGTGTATACATTTCTCAGCTTATTCGTTTTGCTAGAGCTTGTTCCTCTGTTGATGAATTTAACAATCGTAACCTTATTGTCACTGAAAACCTACTAAAACAGGGCTACAGATATGACAAACTTCGTAAAACATTTTCAAACTTTTACCACCGTAATGTTCTACTCATCAGCAAATACAATTGTAATTTACGTACTTTTCTAAAGTTAGGTATTTCACATCCGGAGTTTTACGGTGATGTCATTTTCAAATTTCGAAAAATTATTGGACACACATATTTTGATACTTTGTTTGTCAAACGTATAAAGCAATTCATTAAAAAGGGATATGACTCCTCTATATTGCAGCACACTACATGCTTGGTGGTCGACCCCTTTACAATTGGTCATATGCTTTCCTCTTAGCTTGTGCGACAACGGAAAAGGCTTAATACTCTATGAAGATTCCCTCTTAAGCCCGTTTACGGAGGGAGGAAATTAGATATTTGTATTTTGCCAGTTCTGTCGTACCCCAAATGACTTCTGCACAGCTGCTCTGACCTCTGAATAGTCATCGAGTACATGTCTACGATGTCAAGTTTATTCTTTTTCAAACAAATCAGTTGTGTATGTTTAATATCCACTAGTATTTGTATCTTCTTGCGATTTATTTTTTATAAAATGTCGGTGTAGAAGTGTTTCATATAGTTTTCCCGTACTTTTAAATTATGACGTCATTTAAATGATGACGTCGCTTGTTTACCTCTAACGTTTATTTTCAAATCATTTCATTTTAGACATTGTTATGCATGTTGTGGAGTTGTCTGGAGGGGGAATTTTATTTACATTTTGACTTTGGTGAAAGTGGGATAAGGAAGAGGTTGGGTACCCGTAAACCAGGTTAAAGTCCCCCAGTAGCTTATTTTGGTTACTGTCCGTTCCAAGTCGGTACTCCTGCTTTCAGCCTTTGGTCAATTTTGTTGTTTAATATGCTTAATGTTTAATGTTTTTCGTCTTGATATGTGTCCTGTTATGTTTTGTCTTGTGGCTTTACCGTTCTTGTTTGATGGTATTTGGTGCGGTGTCATTACGTGTGTGGCTCTCCCTGTTTGACTATTTTTCCATATTTGGTATATTGATTTTATCAAGACAATGATTCTGACCAATGAAGATTGGGCTAAAAATGTTCCCTCTAGAGTATTTTATCTAAGATTTGACCTAGTGACCTACTTTTTTTATTCCCACCCAACCCTTGATCACAATCAACCTTGATATCACCAAGACAAACACTCTGAGCAAGTTTGAGGAAGACTGGGCTAAAATGTGTCCACTGGAGTGTAAACTAGATTTTTCTAAGATATGACCCAGTGACCTACTTTTTGACCTCGCATAACCCACTTTCAAAATTGTCCAAGGTTTTATAAGGACAATCATTCTGACCAATTTTCATCAAGATTTGGCTATAAATGTGACCTCTAGAGTGTTCACAATGTTTTCCTACTATTTGACCTAGTGACCTAGTTTTAACCCCACATAACCCACTTTCAAACTCGTTTGATCAAGACAATCATTATGACTAAGTTTCATGAAGATTCGACAAAAAAATGTGACCACTAGAGTGTCTACTGTTTGAACCCACTTGACTCACTTTCGAACTCTTCCGAGATTTTATCAAGACAATCATTCTGACCTAGTTTCATGAAAATTGGGCTAAAAATGTGACCTCTTGAGGTTTCACAAAGTTTTCCTAATATTTGATCTAGTGACCTAGTTTTTAACCCAACTTGACACACTTTCGAACTCGTCCGAGATTTCATCAAGACATTCATTCTGACCAAGTTTCATGAAGACTGAACTACTAGAGTGTTCACAAGGTTTATCTACTGTCTGACCTAGTTACCTGTTTTTTACCTCACGTAACCAACTTTTCAAACTCCTCCGAGATTTTATCAAGAGAATCATTCTGAGCAAGTTTCATGAAAATTGGGCTAAGAATGTGACCTCCAGAGGGTTCACAAAGTTTTCTTGCTATTTGATCTAATGACCTAGTTTTTAACCCAACTTGACCCACTTTCGAACTCGTCCGAGATTTCATCAAGACATTCATTCTGACTAAGTTTCATGAAGACTGAACTACAATTGTGACCACTAGAGTGTTCACAAGCAAATTGTTGACGACAGACGCCGGACATTCAAGTCTCCCAAAAGCTCACCCTGAGATTTGCTCAGGTGAGCTAAAAACACAAGGTCGCCAGGACAGCACCAACACAAAAGATAACAGCAAATGTCATGCTTAATGACAAGGCATTTCTCAACCAGAATTTTATGGGGATGTTATCTACAAATTTAGGAAAATTCGGGGTCATATCCATTTTCATGATTTGTTTATAAAACGCATTAAAACATTTAAGAAGAAAGGTTATGATCCTATTATATTGCAACGCACTGCATGTTTGGTTATCGACCCTTTTACAGTCGGTAGCTACGCTTCCCTCTTTGCTTGCGCGATGACAGGCCGAGGGTAGTACTCTATGATGGTATACTCTTAAACTTGGATACAGGATGAGCTTACCAGACTCATGTATTACTTTTTCCCTGTCGTGCCCCTAACGGCTTACCTGCAGGTGCTCTGACTTCAGCAAAGTTATTGAGTACATATTTGACGGATTGTCACATTTATTATGCTATGTTTTACATGTTGTCCTGTGTTCACCGTCGTCTATGTTGTGGGTAAGTCCAGCGGGGATACCTTTATGTACAATATTTGTAATGCTAGGGTGACTTTGAGAGAAGTGTGAGGTTAGGACGTCCGTAAACCGGTTTAAACTCCCAGTGGTGTTTTTGCTACTGACCGTGCCAAGGCGGTACTCTCTTTGTCACCCTTCCTTTTGTTTGCCTTGCGTCTTTGTGCTTGTGATTTTGTTCATGTGTGGAACGTTTGTCTCTGGTTCTTGTGTGTCTTTTAGTGTTTTCTGTGTTCATTTCGTGTGTGTGTGTGCGTTTGGGTGTGTGGTTGTGTGTATGTGTGTGTTTGTGTCATGCTGTCTATCGGTGTTTTGGTGGTGGTTGCGTCTTGTATGTGGCTTTGCCTGCTTAACTTTACTACTTTTCTAATTATCAAAAGTAAAGAAGACATGACAAATACAATTTAGGAAAAAATTGAAGTACCGCATTGGAACGGTCAGTGACAAGTGTCACTGGGTGGTTTCAACCTGTTTAGGTACGGACAATCTCGCATTTACTCCATCCACACAATAAAAGACAAACCGTGTAAATATATAATAAACGAAAATTATAAAAACGTATGTGGACTAGGCACTCCCATTAACTCATTCCCTCCTAGACTGTTTTTAGAGTCAATCTATTTGAATTAATTTACCGAAAAGGAGCAGAAACTATAGAAAAGGAGAAATTAAAATTGGGTAGTGAGCAAATGCTTTATTTATCACAATGGTGCAAAATATGAGTTTTATAAAGACGAAAAAGGCCTGAGTCTGAGAAAGGTGGTTACAGTAATTGCTACATGCAGATGGTTGCCTAATGGATATTTCTGTAAAATAGTGAGAAAAAATGGTTCAGCAATTTCTAGAATTGTTTTAAAGTTTCACATTTTAGACATATACGGAAACTAGGCAAGTCTAGGATGGTCATAGTTTTGTCAACTAAATTTAAGGATTGTGGTATAAGATTAATCATATAAACTCTGCAAAATTATTTTGAAAATGTGTTTGGTAGTTTGAAAGTTACAACATATAGCAACACATGTACAGTTGAACTTCGATATCTTGAACTCAGATAACTTAAAAATTCCGTCCTTCCAAAGTGTACCGCTACGTATATCTAGAAATATATGTCACAGCTTAACCCTTCTCTTGCTGAATTTCAAAATACATTTCTCCTTCTTTACCAATGCCCTGTTGTATAATTACATATATAGTTACTGTGTTCACGTATTTCGCTGTGCAATCACTGCTGTTGAGTGCATTGGTTGCACAATCAACTTGTAAATAGTGCAGACCCTGATGAAACAGCTCCTGCAGAAGCTGTCTCATCTGGATCTTCACTATTTACAGGTAGGCATATTGACGTGAACAGCAAGCGAAGGGTTAATGAATGCAGGACGAAAGTACTTTCGACCTGCATTAAGCCACGAACTTGTTCAGATTAGTAATTGTTCAGATTAGAAATACATGACTCGTACCTCTTCGAAGTAATGTGTATGGGTCCCTTGAAGTTTGAGATATCGAACTGTATATGGAAAGCGAGCCTGCACACATTTTTGCCATATACAAATATTTTGAAGGAGATTATTAACCAAGGAGAATTCTTCCAACATTTTTTGAAATCGTACAAGTTGTTAACATTATATCCATTGATGGAAAGCTATTACTCAGCGTTGAATATTAAGTATGATATTAAACCTTACCGGTAGTTTAAGAAAAATATTTTAAAATCTTTTTTCACTTGCCAAGACAACAAGAACTCTGCATGAATGACCTATCTGTCGTTCCAGCGAGGCTGCATTTAAATTTACCCTGTAGTTTTAGGAAGATATTGCTTTTAATTAATTATTGACGATGACCGACACAGCACTACTACAATTGTTTCTTTGGAAAGGGGTGAAAATAATACAGTGTCAATGCTGGCAATTGGTTTAGGTCAAGAATATAACTCACCAACTGTTGCATATAAACATATTGAAAGTAATTTTGTATTATTGAGCATGATAAAAAGGAACCCTGTAGATCAATACCAGATGCAACATTCCCATTAGTTTCTAGAGTGTCGCTATAAAGAGAATCAATATAGCATTTTGTTATATATCATAGCATGTAGTGTAAGACCTAATTAGGCGATACAATTTCAATGTGAGTGTTGTTAATGGCATACACATGTTTGCGTCATCTGGTTGCCTTTTCATCTTAACCCTTTCTGTGCCAAATTTCTAATTGTCGTCTACAAGCCAATTTTGTTTAATCATTCGGTAAAATAAGGAAAATGAGATAAATAAATACAAATTTCAAACGTATAAACCACAGATATAGAAATAGAGTTTGAGACAAATTAGTGAAGCCTCTGATCAGATGCAGCTTTGATCTGTCTGGGACTGCACTATTTGTCGTGGTGCTTTTTTGCGACATTAGCGGCGAAAGGGTTAACTGAGATTTTATGTGTATAAAGTTTGTAACAAAAACTGGTACAGATCTTATGAAATATACTCAAGGTAGACAGCAGGTAAAAATGGTATATTGTTAGAAACCACGACAGAAAGCTATATCACACTTTTCAAATGTTTCCCCGTACTTCATGAATATTAGCGTCAGAATATGCCTGTTATGAAAATCGCTTAGTTCATTTCGTACACCAAACATATAAAAATATAAGGACAAAAATAGAATCATACGTGTAACATATAAGCATACACAGTAGACTCCGATCAGGTAGCTCCTACACGGACGTCTACTGTGCTTGGAAAAACTTAAGAATGCGGGGTAATTGACTAAAGGGAATACACACTACTTGAAAGCGAAGACTCATACTTGAGCAACCCCACCCCCAATTCATGTACATACCCCATTGAAAAATCCATGTGATGAATATATATATGACTAGGTTTCCTGCTTCAAAATCTTCAGATAATGACAAACTGGCGATAATCAGAAGCATGTTTGATTTGAATGTCGAAGTACAACATTCTCCAGTGACACGAGTTCTTTGTGACAAAATGTCTCAATGGTATGTAACCCTTTCAATGCTGATTTTACAAATGGACTTTTCCAAAACTCAAAGATGTTAGGCTTACCGTCAATATGCAGGGTCTTTTTAACCTTGGACGCCATTATACGCATTTCTACGCCATTGTGAACAGAGTAGACCCATTTCATCCGACTCCTGTAGAATGCTGATACAGTGAACCCTCATTGCAACGGAGGTGTTTGTTTCAAGACATATTGCTGGTATAACGAGGTTGTTGTTATAACGAGTTTTAGATATGAATAAAACCATATGGCCCATTTTAAACTAGTTACAAGAGGTGAATGCATAATGCAGAACACAAGAAGTGCAAAAAGCTCCCTTCAAGCGATCGCCTGTCTAATTGGCATTGCACCTATTTATTCAGTGGTTGTTTCAAAGGTTTAACGGTAATTTTGTTTCCATGCATACTGCCGCTATAACGAGGGTGCCATTGTAACAAATGGCGGGTTCACTGTAGTATAAACTATATCTGATTCTATAGATTCAGTCATGTTCAAAACCGTTTGTGTGTTCATATGCCATAACAAGTATCTAATTAATAGTCATGATGTCATCATTTTTACATGAATATTCATGGAGTAAAGGGTTAAAAGGGTGTAACATGGCTAACATTATAGACACTGTAGCCCTCTCATCCAGATCTAAACTATTTGCAAAGGAAATAGTGACTCTTTTCCCGCACTGAAAGGGGTAATGCAATCCTTTAAATTAAACTAAATAATATGATGAAAGATCGTTATGTTGTATAAAATTTGTCTCACTGTTAATTGCTATTTAAGTCAAGTGATCATTCGCAAACACCTTTAGCACATTAGCCTACCCCCTAGTGACGCATTTTTGCGCCTCTATAAATTTAACATTGTGAAACCATTGTGAAATATAACTCTTATAGAAGCAAATGCTCTATTTATCACAATTGTTTTAAACTACAAATTCTAAACATTTTCCTTTTCTCTAGTTAATGCTCCTTTTCGGTAGCTTAATTAAAATACGTTTCGTCTAAAAATAGCCTAGGAGATAATGAGCTAAAAGAAATGCTATTCAGTATTATACACGTGTCTACGTCATTATTCCTACATGACTTTTCATATACAGTAGAACCTGTAACATTCATTTATTGATAATAGTCTTTAAAAAGCAGGTTCCTATAGGAGCTTTATATATTACTTTTAACCTGCATTAAGCTACGACATGCCTTACTGATCTATAATTAGACTTCTGCGTTGTACCCAAGTATATGTGACTGTGTTTAGTACAAGTGTTCTCAAGAAACAAGTTCACATACACATTCAAATTGTCATTCCTCTTTCCTCAATGCATCCTTCTCACATGTTTTCCCTTCATATCACTATTATAGAGAGAGTGTCCTGTGTTTAGTGCAATATTCTATGAGTACAATATATCTAGTCTATTGGGTTACCTTTAACCCATTCCCTCATATTGACGCCTTTTGGCGCCTCTGTAAAAGTCACTTCTGAAACCATTGTAATAAATAGAGAATTATCGCTCCATTGGAGCAAATGCTCTATTTATCACAATAGTTTCAAAAACTACACTGAAACGTTCCTTTTCTCTAGTTAAAGCTCCTTTTCGAGATTTATTCAAAGAAGTAGGATCTAAAAATAACTTTTGAGGGAAGAGTTTAACCGTTCGGGAAGAATGCATCGGACAAAACATTATTTTTGGCATATGAAATGACAGACAACGAACATCTAGATGTTCTGCTTTTCGGAGACCACAACTATATGCAATATACTACAAGATTTCAAGCAGTAGAAGTCAGTGAGTGTTTCTTAGCAATTAATGTATATCCAGCTACACGATTCGTACTACGTATTTTAAATGAATAAACAATATCTAAATACATACATACGTATATGCATTGTTAACCATTTTAATCAAACTCGCGTATTGACTATCATTTGCAAACAGTTTGGATCCAGATGAAACACCGAGTAATGTATTGGCTTTTATTTGTGTAACAGACAATGCACATCCCGATTCCGTCATTTTTATTGATGCTTATTCAAGAATCTATTTGCACGCGTTATCTATGGAAAAAATTTGTAAAGCAAACATTGAGGACCCTATTCATAGAGTGCCTCGGTCTGATCGGCATAAGTGGCCTCTGTCCCTTGTTAAGGGAAATGGGAACAGTTTGATTAACCCTTTACTCCATGAATATGCATGTAAGACATAAAGACATCATAAATATCAATTGTATATTAATTTGTTATAATAAGAAAGTTTGGCCAAGACAGAAACTGTAGAATCAAACATATGTAATATCATCAGCAAATAGAGTAGACACTCAAATACTCAAAAGGCGCATCTGTGAAGTAAAGGGTTAACTCAATGCATTTCTTTCAAAATGACTTATGCATCAACTTACTGAATTTCATTTCTCCATGGGTGTACTCCATCAGCGAAACGAGCCAAAGGTGTAGTCGGCAAATAGAGCATAAGGGCCACCTCCAGGCTGTCCGGTGTGCCACAGAATGCGCTTTGTCTGTGGCATCCCTGTAAGCAGTTCCCGTGAAAGCAGATTCGCCCATCTGGACATGAACGGTTATATAGTAAACACTCGATACTACGAAAATGAAGAATTTATGTCTTTGTAGGAAGATGGCTGCTTAATGCTGGGTGAAAGTCATGCAGAAAGTTCCTAGAGTAGTTTACTGCATGACATCCACCCTGCATTAAGCTGTCACCTGCATTTAAGAACGATAATGATACGTATTTCAGTGTTCAAATAATTGAGATTTCACTGTACTTCAAATATAGTGAAACCATGATATCTCGATCTCGGTTAACTCGAACTTCGATATAACTGGACTTAAAATTACAGTGCCTTCCAGAATTAATAATTCAGAATTGTACTAAAATTCATCACTGCTCATGTCTACAGTAGAACCCCCCTAATGCGACGATCTAAAAGAGGTATAATTATGGGTGCTAGATGCAGGTGGTAGCTTAAGGCAGGGCAAAAGTAATGCAGAAAGCTCCTAGGAGAGCTTTCTGCATTACTTTTGTCCTGCATTAAGCAACCACCTGCTTATTAAAACGTTTAAAGATACGCGACAGTTGGATGATGCAGGTTGCAAGTAATGCTGAAAGCTCTTACTTGAGTTTTTTCTGCATTTTTTATCTGCATTAAGCTGTCATATCGCGAAGGTTTCGAAATTAAAAATAGGCTGATTGAAACTACCATTAACCCTTTCACCGCCGATGTCGCATAAATCCCAGATCAGAAGCCGCCTTTACAAGGCGTGAAAAGGCGGCGTCTGACCAGGGACTTCACTATTTGTCCCAAACTCTATTTCTATATCTGTGCTTTATTCCTTTGAAGTTTGCATTTATTTATGTTATTTCCTTATTTTACCCAATGATTTAACAAAATTGGATTACAGACGACAATTAGAAATTTGGCGCCGAAAGTGTTAAGTCATTTGTATGATCCCTCAAAGTTCAAGATATCGTATATATCGTTATCATTCAGAAGCCCAGATAATATGCGTCAATTAAAACATAGATGCAAATAGCTCTTTCTTAGAATCGATTCTAAAGAGTAGTCACAACATATGATTTGGCGGAGAAACAACGAGTGTAGTATTTCAATACGCATTTTAAGCTACTGTTCTATCCGATGTGCAATAATGCTCTCTGAAAAGTGCCAAAGTATACGCCAGCAAGTTTTGGAATTCCGTACTATATACTGGGTACATTGAAAATATACAGTTCTAAAGTGACCACTTTAGGCATTGGCGTTTAATCAAATGGTTGCTTAATGCAGGACAAACAAAAGTAATGTAGACCAATTCTGCACAAGGTTTCTGCATAACTTTCGTCCTGTATTAAGCTACCATCTGCTATTTTTAGATCCTACCTCTTTGATTAAATTTACCAAAAGGGACCATTTACTAGAGAAAAGGAAGATTTTAGAATTGTGTAGTTTTGAAATCATTGTGATAAATAGAGCATTCGCTCCTATAGAGCAAATGCTCTATTTATCACTATGGTTTCAAAAGGTGACTTCTACAGAGGCGTCAAATGACGTCATTATGCGGGAACGGGTTAAACTCTGCACACAGTGATGGTCAATACCATTCGCAGCCTATTATTATTATTTATTGTGTACGGTCACTTTGTCTATGATTTAGCTCATTCATTATAGATATGTCACCAGTGGACAGGAACATTTTCTGACAACGAGAATTTGCCAAGCAGAATAGAGATTAAAGCTTAATATCATATACATTAGAATCTGTCTTTAAGTGACCATTCATTTATTGAACATATGAGTTAAATAAAAGAAAATGTGTCCATGGGTCACGGCTGCCCCCGCCAGATTTTTTCTAAATTGCATTATAATTGATTCCAACATAAGCCAAGAAGTACTTGAAAATTTTGTCATTAAATAATCATTAAAATTCAATCAAAGTGTCGGCAAGCAGGAAGTAGATGCACGACAGACCCGAAAAGGAGAGACACAGTACAACTCACAATGCTTTTCCTTCAGAATAAATATCAAATCATTCCAGCATAAACAAGCCAAGAAATCTTTTATGAAAATGTTGTCTTTAAACAATCATTAAAATTCAATGAAAGTGTCGGCAAACAGGAAGTTGATGAACGACAGACCTGAAAAGGGGAGACACGGTCGGTACAACTCACTATGACTATGCTTCCTATCAAATATCAAATCATTCCAGCATACACACGCGAATGAATCTTTGACGAAAATCTTTGTAATATTTTTTTGTAATTAATCATTAAAATTCAATCAAAGTATGGGCAAACAGGAAGTAGATTAACGACAGACCTGAAAAGGGGAGATACGGTACAACATGGTGAAATTATGCTACAGATTAAATATCATATCATTCCAGCATACCAAATCCAAGAAATGTTTGACGAAAACTTTTGTCATTACACAATCACCCAAATTCAATCAAAGTGTCGGCAAACAGGAAGAAAACACACCTGAAAATGGTAGACACGGTACAACTCACTAGGACCATGCTTTAGACTAAATATCAAATAATTCCAACATACACAAACCAAGAAATCTTTGACGAAATCTTTACAGGACGGATGTACGGTCGTACGGGACGGGCGGGACGTACGTACGGACAAGGGTAAAACTTGTCGGCAAACAGGAAGAAGATGGAATACACATCTGAAAAAGGGAGACACGGTACAACTCACTAGGATCATGCTTCAGACTAACTATCAAATCGTTCCAACATACACAAGCCAAGAAATCTTTGACGAAAACTTTATAGGACGGACGTACGGAACGGTCGGGCCTTACGTACGGACAAGGGTAAAACTTAATGCCCCCGTCGCCTAAAGGCTTAACCATTTTCAGTGCCAGAATTGTCGTCTGCTAGACATATTTTCGTTTGCTACAAGTTTTAGAATGGACGTTTGTTCAATGTCTTTATAACACGATAAACAGGGTGTCAAACAATTTGGATCCTGATGAGACGCCGAGTTACTCGGCGTCTCATCTGGATCCAAACTGTTTTGAATATGATATTACAGACCCGTCTTCATGGCACTGAAGGGGTTGATACTAGGCAAAAATGATAGAGAAAGCTCCTACAGGAACCTGTATTAAGCTACCACCTGGCTTACAGACCAATAATTAGACATCTTTTTGGCGATCGCTTAAGAAGTCTACAGAAATGGGCTTTATAAAACATATACATGTACCTTCATCTGTAATAAAGGTACGTCGTATTGTAAACGGAACTAAATGCTTAAGCTCAGTCACGATATTTACACGGCGGCCAACAGCTGGAGGCACTCTGTAGATCCCCAGAATTCTGAAATGTTAAAAATTGATAATGGCATGTACAGTAAAACATCTCTATAACGGCCACTAACTTGTGTTAAGTGGTTGGTATTTAGGCCAGGTGGCTGCTTACAGCAAGGTGAAAGTAAAATAGAACATGAGCGTTCTGTTTTACTTTCAGCTTGCTTTAAGCAGCCACCTGCCTTTAACACAACCTACTTGATGTAATTTAGTGGCCGTTATAGAGAGATTTTACTGTTTTCGTGGCGAACCTGCAAAATTAAACGTCATTTCCTCGACTGTTGGATATACAGTAGAATCTGTCTTAAGCTGCCATTCATTCATTTAACAATGGAGTGTTAAACAGCAGGTGGTTGCTTAATGCAGGTCAACCGTAGGACCATTTTGCAATAACCTACAGTAAGCTAAGACATGCCTTAAGTAACCATAATTATATCTTTTTGTGATGACCGCTCACGACAGCTTCTACTGTACAGTAAAACTACTACTAACCCTTTGCACGTTTGTTCAAACAGAGTAGACCAAGACTAGATTACTGTTGTAGGAGACGTCTGATCAAGATCTGCTCTGTTTGTTTATGCTATTATATTGAGCTGATTCTATAGTTTCGGTCAACAATTACTTTGTTCGTAAGCCATTATAAATATCAGCTAGGCAATCGCATCTGCGATTACCTATGCAAACAGTTTGGATGTACAGTAAAACCTCTCTATAACGGCCACTAAAATACATCAAGCAGTTTGTGTTCAAGGTAGGTGGCTGCTTAAAGCAAGGTGAAAGTAAAACAGAACGCTCCTGTTTTGTTTTACTTTCACCTTGCTGTAAGCAGCCACCTGCCCTAAATACCATCTAATTAACACAAATTAGCGGTCGTTATAGAGGGTTGTTACTGTGATTACGTATGCAAACAGTTTGGATACAAATAATTATGAAGAACAAATAATGAAGAACTTTAAAAATGAAATGGGTCAGCGACAAAACGAGGTAGTTAAAGATATAATACAGCACAAACGTGATAGTCTGAGTCAATAGGAAACACCGTGTGAGTCGGCGCTTCTCAGGAGCCAAACTGTTTGACACCAGTTATATTTTGTAATATGAAACGCCTCTTTGATTACCAAAGGTGACGAATATAAAACATCTTATTTACCCAGGAAGTGTTATCCTTTCTAATTTAAATCAGACGACAATATTTGCATTGAAAACATTATTTTGAGCGAAAATGGTTAATCACAATCAGGTTTTAAAAGAATAGATAGTATAACTTATCTTACAGTTCATGTATTGATGATATAACATAAGAGCTGATGATTGCTTAATACAGGGCGAATATAATGCAGACATCCCATATAGGGGCTTACTGCATTACATTCGACTAGTATTAACCTTTAGCCTGATATGGGCTAACAGTTTAGATCCAGATGAGACGCCGAGTAACTCAGCGTCTCATCAGGATCCAAACTGTTTGACACCCCGATTGCATTTTGGTAGACAATTTGATTGAAGCTTGAAATTTGAAAATGTAGTAGGTGATAAATTCTGTAAAAATAATTTGCTCAGCAGGCTAAAGGTTAAATAACCATATGTGGGAGCCGTCTGATCAGGGTCTGCTCTGTTTGCTTCTAATATTATAATAGAACAGACGGTACTGCATACTTATGTCATTTTAAACAATTCAGCTAATAAATAGCCATGATCGCATATCTCATACACTAATATTAACCCTTTACTTCATATACACGCATCTTCAAACAATTGTAAATAGAGAAGACCCAGATCAGATTGCTCCTATACGAGCCGTCTGACCAGGGTCTGCTCTGTTTGCTAATGTAATTTAAAAGATCGATTTCTTTACTTTCTAAAATGGCTACAGTGTTCCACCTTCTATATTTCATTGTAACTATGTTGTCCATGAATATTCAGTAGGTATTGAAATGAAATAAACATAAAACAGGGAAAGGGTTTAAAGGTACGAGGTTAGGACAGGTTATGCCATATGTATATAGTTACCTATCCAAATGAAAAGCTGCGATTTCTGCAAAATGACGTTCATATGGCTCCTGTGTGTGATTATGTGCTGATCCGTTCCTTGAGTACCTACGAGTACATAAAAATAGTTCAGCAAAACCATATGACTTTGTTTATAACTGGGTTTACAGTATTTCAGCAACGCCAATGTCAAACTAATTTCAGATAAGGGGGTGGGGGCAAGGGATTTTTCTATGCATTGTCTTGTGCACAAATTAAAAACACCTGGATGGAACCGCCAACTTACTGCAAGACTGTCGGAATACCTCCTTACATAAAAATACCCAGTCTGGAATACGAATTACAACGTTGAGGGGCAGTGATTTCAGTATAAGATCATCAGAACTATTCGGACATTGAGGCCACTAGAACCACGTGAAAATATGTGTATCTTCATTTTGTACTTTTCTCTCATATTGACGCCTTTTGAAGCCTCTGTAAAATTCACTTTAAGTAGAAACCATTGTGATAAATAGGGCATTGGCTGCGTTGTAGCAAATGCTCTATTAATTACAGTGGTTTCAAAACAACACAATTCCAAATTTTTCTTTTTCTCTAGTAAATGCCCCTTTTCGGTAGCCACGGAGACCACCTGAATCACATGAAAATATATGTACATGTATATATTCATTTAGCATTTAACCCATTCCCTCATGTTATTTCCTTCTAACGCCTCTGTAATTTTCGGTTTGGTTTAAATATACTTTATTTGCAAATATTTGCATGAATATTGTACGAACACAAAGGAAATAGGGATGGAAACGAAAGCAAAACTGCTTGTTGTGTTTCTCTCCCAACACCTAGTCATCTACACTCGCTGTACAATTTATACAGAACTGAATGCACAGTATTAAACTAGTATAATTGCAATGAAATAACCAAATTACTTAAATCAGCAGAATATCCCAATGTACAAAAATACTTTGAGAAAAAATGATATTTTAGAAAAAAAGGTAAAGGATTGACACACATTTGAAGAGAGGTATATTAATATAATATTTCGATTAGATCCAGCACAAGCAGAAGAAAGCGAGTGTTACCGAGTTCTTAGAACTGTTTCGAGGTTTGGATAAACCGGTGAACAGTTTCAACTATAATGACGTTTGTATCATAACTCAAAAGTGGATTACCAAAGAGAAAAACAGAAAAGACAGAGTAGTGAATCTGGCAACTTCATTCAAAAGATGTTTTCTTTGATCGTTATATTTGTAACAAATGAGGAAGACGTGCGATGCGTTTTCAACGCGACCACATGTACATAAGGCTGTGTCAGAGATGTGCGATGCGTTTTCAACGCGGCCACATGTACATAAGGCTGTGTCAGAGATGTTCTTTGAGAAGAGGTTACGGTTCAAGGAACTGCAGTTTGTACGAAGCTGCTGTTTTCTGACACCGTAGTAAAATATTTGGGAACAGTTGGCAAATAGCTATTCAATAACTTTTTGAATGCATAGAGAGATGAAAAGCGCCTTGTACTTTCAGGAAGGATGTTCCATTCCTGTATTGTTGCAAGGGGGTGTGATTCAATCCTACAGGAGCCATCTGATCAGGGTCTGCTCTGTTTGCTAATATAATTAAAAATATCTGTTTCTTTACTTTCTAAAATGGCTACAATTTTCCACCACCCGTATTTCGTAATAAATATGTTGTCAATGGATATTTAGTAGGTATCGAAAATTGAAATAAACATACAACAGGGAAAGGGTCAATAGAAGCCAATTTAGTTCCCATGTGCAGATCCAGGATTTCAGATTAGGGTTGGGGGCGTAGAAATATTTTTGGAGGGGGGCGTAGATTTTTATGTTTGATGACATAAATAAATAGTGCGTTTGTAATACATTTACATGTTTAAAAAGAGCTTTATTGGGTGAGGGAAATAAAACACTCCTACTGAATCATTGTTTTATTGAATTTAGTAGATACAACGACACTAAATTACATCAATTATTTTGTGTTAAAGGCAGGTGGCTGCTTAAAGGAAGGTGAAAGTAAAATAGAACGCTCCTATGGGAGCGTTCTATTTTACTTTCACCTTGCTTTAAGCAGCCACCTTCTCTAAATACCAACTAATTAACACAATTTAGTGGTCGTTATAGAGAGGTTTTACTGTATATAGATCTAAAATATTACTAAAAAGATTTGTTTTGGCAATTTTAGGGGGCGTACGCCAGCTCTGTCCCCTCTAAATCCGCGCCTGGTTGCCCCTGTCACTATACGGACAATTTCATAAGAAAAGCTGCATAAGTGTCGGAAGGGTTAGCTTTATTTGATTTGAGTTCTTTTGGGTAAATTGTAGGAATCAGAGCATCAAAGAAAGGGTTATTTAAGTTACAAATATCATCCAAATATCGAGAAGTTTCATTGAAGACTTTTATAACGTCGTCTTGTGATGATTGTGGATTCAAACGTAACATCAAATATCGCTCATAGCAGTACAGCCATTGGTGCACCATTCATACCCATAGGAATACCAATCACCTGACGGTAGCATTCCCAAAATGTACAAATATTTTATCCAAATATGTTAACGTGAGGTCAATGTATGCGACGCCCAAGTGACGTCATGACTAATTTTGGACTTTCACAGGTTAAAAATTTATATTGAACGCTTTTTGTAGTAAAATATGCATTTTAAGCCAATGGCGTCTTCTGACGCCGACTTGACGCCATGATTCTACAGACACTGGAAAAAACACCACGAGTGCATATGAGTATGATGTATTCTGTTTTTGCCATTTCCCTTCAGTGAAAAGTACTTTTGCCATTTCCCTTCAATGAAAAGTACTTTTGTCATTCCCCTTATAGTGAAAAGTACTTGAAGTAATTGAAGTATTTTAACTTCAATTTGCAACTTTATTTCAAAACGGGCTGATACCGAAAATCGCACATTTAAACAAACTGCAACCCGTTTTGAAATATATATTTCAAAATGCAACTTTATTTCAAAACGGGTTGCTACAAAGCATATATCTCTAGTTCCCTGTACTAATAGAATCTCAAAACAATGAATTTAATATGGCAGAGATTTAATATCATTATTGTTCTTTACATTATGTCAATATTTGAATGTCGCTGAATATCGTTTTTAAAGATAGGTTTTGTTTCTTCTATCCCTCTTCAAAGAACAAGTCGATCAGAGTGATCAACAGTTTGGATCCTGATAAGACACCTTTTTACTAGGCTCCTTAAGTGGATTCCATCTACAGTAAAATCTCTCTAATCGGACGTTTACTTTAGTATAAATATCAGTCTTGAAGACAAGTGGCAGTTTAATGAAGGGTGAAAATCATGCAGAAAGCTCTTCTATGAACTTTCTGCATGACTTTCATCCAGCATTAAGCAGTCACCTGTCTAAAAGTATCTAAATTCTTCTCTAATTGAATTCCAGGTTAAAGGGTTTTACAATATTTGGATTGGGTATCACGATGGAATGCCAGGAGTTCATGCAGGATGAAAATAATGCAGAAAGCTCATAGTCGTCCTGCTGTAAATCGCCACCCTTCTTTAAAACCAAGAAATATACTTTCCTTCGGATGGTGGCTGTATAGTTTACTGTACAGTAAAATTACTCTAAACCGGGTGTTCAAATAAGCTTCCCGCATGACTTTTATCCTGTATTAAGCAGTCAGCTGCCTAAAATAAAACGTTCTAGATTTTTCTTTACTAATATTCAAGTTAAAAGGGGCTTTACTCTACGTATATGTATGCTTTCTTGTGTTACCTCATAGGCTTCAATAGTGCACGTCCACCGTTTTTGAATGTCACCAACATCTTCAGTTGAGTTCCTGTAGTAATTTCATCTACAAAAAACAAGTTTATAATACTATGATCCGTATACATTATTGTGTATGCCCGTACCCCGATCAAAGGGGCATATTGTTTTTGACTTGTCTGTCTGGTGGTTCGTGGACAACTTTAACGTTGGCGATAATTTTTGTAGTCTTTGCATATACATGTACATACCTCAAACTTGGCATACATATGCAGCTTATGGAGGCGAACATTGTAAGGGTGACTTATTAAGGTCAAGTTCATATATCAAAGCCAATGGTCAAATTACGGGTCAAATTTATTTTGGTGGTAATCGGGTGGTGGTGGGGGGGAGGGCATAGTGTTTCACAAACATATCTTGTTTTGTTTTATGTTTGACCTCCAATGCAGGAACATTATGGGGTTTTTTCTCTGCAAGCACAATAGACAACACCAGTTTCGTTCACAACTAAAGGTGTTGTGGTATGCAGCTGCATATAAACGAGTTGTCTGTATAAGTTAATTAACCCTTCGCTTGCTGAATTTTAAAATACATTTCTCCTTCTTTACCCACGCCCTGTTGTATAATTACATATATCTTCACTGTGTACAAGTATTACGCTGTGCAATCACTGATGTGGGGTGCACTGGTTGCACAATCAACTTGTAAATAGTGCAGACCCTGATGAGACAGCTCCTGCAGGAGCTGTCTCACCTGGGTCTTCAATATTTACAGGTAGGTAAATTGACGTGAATAGCAAGCGTAGGGTTAACCCTTTATTCCATGAATATTAATGTAGCAAATAATGACATCATAAATAATAATTAGTCTAATTTATATACATGTAATAGCACATGGGCACGAAAATGTTGGCCATGGCAGAAACTGCACACTTATATGTATATTATACCATAAGCAAATAGAGCGGACTTTGAAAAGACGGCTCCTACAAGAATCGTCTGACCCGGATTCGTCTCTGTTTGCAAAGGTATAGAAAGACGTATTCATGGGGTAAAGGGCTAATAAAAGAGTTATTATGTTATTTTCACTTCAGTCAAAGTTAACAACAGCAGATATGTAGAGGGTATGTAACTTTCTTGCTATTTGTAGTCTGAATTGTAAACGCTGTTTCCGGTTTACTCAGACTACGCACCTCCTGTGTCCCACATGATTTTGCTGTTACGTAATTAAACCAACAACTTGGTTATGGAAAATATAGGGGATACAATAAAACACAAGGAAGACAAAAAAGCAAACAAAACAAAACAAACAAATATGACACGTTTACAATGTTAAGTAATATATTGGGGCAAAACAGATTGATGCACTCCTTGCATAATGTTCAACAAACTATTCAGGCATGCGCATAGACGATCGTAAATCATTAGTTAAGGAGTGTCATTATACAGTAAACAACGTCTAAACCAGAATTAAAGTAGAGGAGAATTTGGGTACTTTTAGGCAGGTGGCTGCTTTATGTAGGGTGGAGGTCATGCAGAAAGCTCCTAGAGCAGTCTTTAGGGTGGAAGCCATGCAGACAACTTCTAGAGGAGTTTTCTGCATGGCTTTCATCTTGCGTTAAGCTGTCGCCTGTCTCCAAGACCGATATTTACACTACAGTTAACGCCCGGTTTCGAGGGGATTTACTCCACCGTTCACTTAAGTACCATTGCACCATCTTGCCTTTCTATGCCCAGTTGAATGTATGGGTATAAAGAAGTAATAAATATATTTTAAGATTATATGTTAAGAACCATTATAAACCTTAACATACTTTAACCCTTCGCGTGCTGTGCTGTCTCATCAGGGTCTGCACTATTTACAAGTTGATTGTGCAACCAGTGCACTCCATATCAGTGATTGCACAGCGAAATACTTGTACACAGTGAAGATATATGTAATTATACAACAGAGCATGGATAAAGAAGGAGAAATGTATTTTAAAATTCAGCAAGAGAAGGGTTAAATGAGTTATTATCAGTGATACCCACGCCTCGAACGATGTTTGTTTACCAGCTACTAATTGTTGAACTCGTTCCATTCTAGCGATGATTTTGATATCAATTGAAAACAGTTTGTATCCAGATAAAACTACGAACGCAATTATTTAGCGTCAACTCATGTTCAAAACCTTTTTGCGACTATATGTTTGATGTTAGACAAATACATGTATAATTATATATTAATATACAAAGGTCCAGATAAGATGTGTATACATTTAAACATTTTCAAGAATAATTCCTTTATTTCTCCTACAAATCCTATACTGTGATTACTCTTTAGAACCGTCCCTTCGAGGGTTTGGTGGAGATATGACGATTTTAGTACTTGGGTACGCACCCTTATCTGTAGCTCTATAATAGAAAATATAGGGTGAGAATTTGTAGTTCTTGAGATTTTGCGAACAACCAATTATTCTGAAAGAGACTGTTCTGAAATGCCCGGGAAAATCGTATGTAAAATCCACTGGTCTTCTAACTTTGAGTGCTAGATAGATTAACCAGTTCCCTGTTCAATATTCATGAAAGAAATAATCGCATCATGAATATTCATTAACTGATTTTCATAAGCAAACACAGCAGATCAGATAGCTCCTGTATGATCCGTCTGATCTAGGTCTACTCTGTTTGCAAATGTGTGAAAATGTGGTTATACGAAGGAAAGGGTTAATATACTCATTGTTTTGATATATGGCTGCTTCTACTAACTTTAACCTGCTGAGCTAACTTTATATCTCAGGTCCAGATAAGATGCGTAAATAAAAATAACATTTTAAAAGATAATCCTATGCTGTGACCACTTTAGACTCATCACGAAGAGATCATTCTAAAGAGTGGTCACCACACAGGGTTTGGTGGAGAAATAACGAGTTTAATATTAGAGTACGCACCTTTATCTGTTGCGCTGCATATATACAAACTGAAGTTCATTAAGTCCATTGCCTAACAGTGTGGAAGCTTCATTAAAAGTGTTTTAGTCGTCATAGCGACTATTTAAATATTGGTTAGAAAAAGTACGGTAAATGTAGCTGATGTCAGACCTTCTTTGAAAGGTAGGAATAAATTTAGCTTAGGTGTAGAATTGATTTACAACGAAATTTATTGACATTTATGGGAGCAATGAAGTGTCGTATAGCACGGTTACGAGCTGAATTAAACGTTTTAAAGCCAGTCAAGAGGGTTTGGAAACAAGAGGAAAAGTGGAAGTCCTAGTACAACGACAGCAAAAGAGAATCCTTCACAGAATCCTTCACTCACTAACTAATCGCGACATGACTTTTGAAATTTTAATCAGTTTGGATTCAGATGAGACACCGAGTAACTCCGCTTCTCAGCATGATCTGAGCTTTTTGACACCAGATCAGTAATGTCTCGAAAGTGTGATCGAATTGGAAGTAATCAAAAGTTCATCAGGTTCAAATTAGAGTATACATTGAGTATACATTACTAGTTTTAAATTGGTTAAGATTTAAACCTATCTTTTGTATAAACGCCTTTTCATTTTTAGCAAACGGTGTCGAAACCGTCTGACCAAGGTCTGCTCCGTTTGCTTATAAAATTCATATTAAATTTGACTTTACTACTTTTTCATTTAGAGTTTCTACCAAAAGTTTCTATTTAAAAAATTAGGCTAATAAATACTCACGATGTCATTATTTCTAACATGAATATTCAACGAGGAAATGATTAAAGTTTAAAGGTTAGGGGGTCAGCTATTCTTGCCTATTTGGGTTACTGGCACGTTGACATGTCACGTTGCACACACTTACCTATGTGTGTTATTGGTAGTGTTGACATGTCACGTAACATACACTTACCGACGTGGGTTGTTGGCAACGTTGATATGTCACGTATCACACACTTACCTATGTGTGTTATTGGTAGTGTTGACATGTCGCGTAGCATACACGTACCTACGTTGGTTATTGGTAGCGTTGACATGTCACGTAACATACACTTATCGACGTGGGTTGTTGGAAACGTTGATATGTCACGTACCACACACTTACCTATGTGTGTTATTGGTAGTGTTGACATGTCGCGTAGCATACACTTAACTACGTGGGTTATTGGTAGCGTTGACATGTCACGTAACATACACTTATCGACATGGGTTGTTGGTAGCGTTGACATGTCACGTAGCACACACTTACTTAGGTGGGTTATTGGTAGTGTTGACATGTCACGTAGCATACACTTACATATGTGTATTATTGGTAGTGCTGACAAGTCATGTAGCACACACTGGCCTATGTGGCTATTGACAGTGCAGATATGTCACGTAGGACACGCTTACTTATGTGGGTCATTGGCAGTTTTTGACATGTCACATAGCACACGCTTACCTATAGGGGTTATTGGTAGAGCTGACATGTCACGTAGCACACACTTACCTATGTGGGTTATTGGCAGTGTTGACATGTCACGTAGCACACCATCTACAGCGGGGTCATCCGGGTCATAAAGCGAGTACTGACGAATGTTGCTGTAAAACTGGTACCAGTATGGACTATTAGCAGTTCTGTAAACGTGTACAACATGGTTAACCCCAAGTGAATCTGGAGCGTGTCTGAATGGCATAATGAATTGGGGACCATTGTGTTCCCTTGCATGACCATAATATGTAAATAATAGGAGTTGCAAAGCGTTAAAAATTCTGATTTCTTCAGCAGGTGCTTAGGCCCATATCTCGTTTTTTATCTCATGCTCATTTTTCCTGTAATGGCGGCATATACACTGTGAAGGGTTGCCGTGCCGTAAAACCTAACTCAGCTTAACTCAATAACATTATGATATACCCTAGACTCTTTATATCGCCATTTACCTGGCCTGATGAACATTCGTGTGAGAATTAAATACTTTATATACTCGTATTAACCCTTCGCTTGCTATTCACGTCAATTTACCTACTTGTAAATAGTGAAGACCCAGATGAGACAGCTCTTGCAGGAGCTGTCTCATAAGGGTCTACACTATTTACAAATTGATTGTGCAACCAGTGCACTCCATATCAGTGATTGTAAAGAGAAATACTTGTATACAGTGAAGATATATATAATTATACAACAGGGCATGGGTAAAGAAGAAGAAATGTATTTTAAAATTCAGCAAAAGAAGGGTTAATTAGATGACTTTTTGAATTGACGTTATAAACAATGGATATTTGTAACATGTTGGTAAAATATATAACAGGGCATCTAAGCAACCAGATGCCATGAAAAGAATTGGATAGAACTTGAAAAACAAAACTTGGTAGACTTACAACGTATTATTCCTTTATATTGTCAATTTTTAATTTCTGTCCTTTGACTTGGCATTTCAGTGGGAAAATGCGTCAAAAATTGAAAAAATACAATACAGAGCCCTTAGATTTATATGTAATAACTATAGCAGTTCATATGAAATTTTAAAACTTTACATAAAGATAGTTCAAAACGGCTTCATAAACTTATTAATAAAAATGAATCAAATTACAATTTCAGGTATACTAATACAGTTGAGCTTCCGAAGGCTAGAACAAGCAGGTGTGGTTTGAGTTCGTTCAGATATTCAACAGCAAAGCTGTGGAACTCTCTTTCAAATCACTTGATATAACCGTCTTCAATTTAAAGCAAACAGAATAGAACTAGATCAGACGGTTCCTGTATGCGCCGCCTTAGCAGGATATGCTCTGTTTGCTCATGCTCTTGTGTTCATGTGTTACTTTAAAACTACAGGTAATTAATTTGCAGGATGTCATTACTTCTTACATAAACATTCATGGAGTAAATGGGTTAATGAAAGAGTCCATTTGATATGCAAGGTTGTAATTAGCGAGACTAGGATATAATTTGAGAGAGGATTTTGAATGACAAACAGTGCAAACCCAGATCATCCCCTCTGATCTGGGTCTACAGTGTTTGAAAATGACAACCAACTGTTTTTCAACATTCAAAGGGCTAAATCTTGCTGTTTATTGTCGTTTGCAAATACTGTCGTCTGCATCCTTTTTTTTAGTGCGTGATTGTCTTCATTTTTATTTAATACATAATTACAGTAACAAACAGGTACCAGGTTTCTTATCTGGACTCAAATTGTGTTAAAAATGTGTCTTATCTGGATTTAAACTGTGTATTAGTATACCAGCATTTGAAATTGTGTAGACTCAGAGCGGCTCCTAGAGGACCAACACCTGATCAGAGTCTGCACGGTTTGACATTCAAAATCCTCCAAATATTTTAAGTCTGTCATACTAAATGGACTGTATAATATAGTAACAATAATATAATATATAACATCTATCATCCATTCCACTTTAAATAAATACTCAGCATTCATATTTTTTTATTTTATGTCTACCACGGTAGAATCGGTGACGCCATTTTGCATGCAGTTTGGAACCAAATGAGAAACCGAGCAACTCGGCGTCTCATCATGATTTAACCCTATCCTCCATAAATACGCCTTTCTGCGCCTCTGTAACAGTCACTTTGTGAAACCATTGTGATAAATAGATCATTTGCTCCTATAGGAGCAAATGCTCTGTTTATTACAATGGTTTCAAATTACAAAATTCTAAAATTTCCCTTTTCTCTAGTTAATGCTCCTTTTCGCTAGATTTATTCAAAGAGGTTGGATATAAAAATAACCTATGAGGTAATGGGTTAAGCAACCACCTGCTTTAATACTCCTATGTTCAATTAATGAATGGCCTTTTATGACAGGTTCTACTGTATACGTTCATCTCATTATACAATGTATACAACATGTACTTACCCTTTTGAATATGTGAAGAATGGAAGTCTAGCCGATGCCGTTCGGTGATTTACATTACGTTGGTTAGAGACACGTAATCCCTCACTCGATAAAGTCCAAAATGACTTTGGAAAAAAGTCTTTATTCATAGAACAAAGTTTGCTAATCATGGAATACACTTCACGGTCAGTTTGGGCCACATCTCCGATTTGTTTCAAGTGCTCGGCTACAATATTGTGATAGGCTTTGTCTGACATTTTCAGATAGACAGACGCCCTGTTTGTTTCGTTTAACTCATTCATTGAGTATACAAGTGTTAATATTAATGTCACGCTTACAATGCATATCAAAACGACTATTCTGTTCAATAATTTCATAGTGACAGGTATAAATCAAAATGAGTTCATATATTTAGTAATGTTTCGCCACATATTAGTAATACAAATATTATCAGGTTTAAGCATATACCTCACAGATATTCCTGTTCATGCCTTTGCAAACAATGTAGATTCAGACCAGACAATGCTGGTTTAAGTTGTCCTTACACTAGTTCTAGCTATCCGTCTGTACCTATCACCACTTACACGTAGCGTAGTGTGTCTGTTCAGGCCTGATGATGTTCATATATCTCACTCAGTAATCAATGTCACCACAACATTCGCTGGTTACATTAGCCATTTCTATGTTTTATGTTTATTCCAAAGTTCGTTAACTGGTGAAAGTTCCTTAAAAATAGTTACAACGAAATCTAGAAAGTGGACATTGTATATATTTTAGAAAGTAAAGAAACAGATCATTCAAATTCCATTAGCAAACAGATCAGACACTTGCAAATGCGTGAAAACATTTATATGAAGGAAATGGTTAACACTTCTCTAAACCAAACTTTACAATAAGTACCAAAGATAAAGTCCTTCGGATTAAACTTTATGAACAGAGGTCCGGTGTGTCAGTGCTTTGCACTTTGCATCTAAATGAACCAGAGAAACTCAATCGATAACAAGAGTAGGTCATCGCGCTCGGATTTCTCTCCCCGCTCCCAGGGGCGTCAGATTAGCCCATAATATATAGTTAATCAACGCCACCAACCAACAAACACATAATTGCGACTTAACTAATTGTATGTTCGCAAGGAGACAATTTTAATGAGTAGTTACCAACATGAGTTTAGTTGAAAAATAAGAACACAATCATGTTCAATAAATACTCCCTTGTACCAAGCTTTGCTGGAACTTGCAATTTTTAGATTAAAAATAGTTCAGGCAGACATGTTCACAGGTGTAACATTTAAGCCTTTTACAAATATCTATAATGATCGAGTGTAGGACAGTTTGTCCCCGGACATTTTGTCCCTCACTCAATTTTGCCAGGATTAAAATGTCCACCCTTGAAAAAACACGAGGGACAAAATGTCCACCCTTGCAAAACCATGAGGGATAAATGTCCACCCTTGCAAAACCATGAGGGACAAAATGTCCACCCAGGCAAAAATGAGTGAGGGACAAAATGTCCCAGGGACAAAATGTCCCAGGGACAAATCGTCCGTATACCATAATGATCAAACTACTATTTTTCCATCAGAGGAACTATTTTTGTTTACATTTCCAAACTTAAGTACACTAAAACATATCCAAACCAAACTTTCACAAAATGAAAAATGGCAGCTTAATGTAGGGTTAACACTTTAGTACATGAACATTAATGTAAGAAATAATGACACCATGAATATCAATTAGATTGATTGTTATAATAGCACACAGGAATGTTTGGGTATGGCAGAAATTGTACGTTATGACCATATTATATCAACAGCAAACAGAGCCGTCCCTGACCAGATGGCTTCTATAGGCGCCGTCTGATTTGGATCTTTTTTGTTTGCAAAACGGGTTAACCCATTACCTCATAGGCTATTTTAGATACAACCTCTTTGAATTAATCTACCGATAAGTAGCATTAATTAGAGAAAAGAAAACAACAACAGAATTTTGTAGTTTGAAATCATTCTGATAAATAGAGCATTTGCTCCTATAGGAGTTTCTCAAAATGATTTTTACAGTCATCAATAGTCGTCAATATGAGGAAAAAGGTATACGGATATTAAAAGAGGTTGTATCTAAAAATAGCATATGACGTAATGGGTTAAGAAAGGTGGTAACTGAATGCAGGTCAAAATTAATGCATATTTTAAAGCATAATTGCAGTAGCAACCGTCTGCCTTTAAGACTTCAATTTTCAATGCATGAATGGTCGTTAAAAATGATTCTATTTTAGTACATTTATATAAGTTGAACATTTAGCCGATATGATGATGTTGAGAAACCATTTACGTAAAAATCGTTTAAAGTCATTGGACGATTGTATTGGTAAGTAGACATATGATTTAATTGAACTGGATAGTTGTAGATAATGAGACTGGTAAGCACGGATTTTTGAGTTGTTTATTAAAGCATGTGTCGTGTTCGAGGAGGAAGCACACTTAGTGTATAAAAAAAGTTAAATCAACACACCAACACATCAACTTACGTGAACCCAGTGACTCTAATATAAAACAAAAAATAATAATTAGCACAGCTGTTGACAATTAGGGTATTAAGCAGCTCAATATAGTTCGAGCTAACTAAATTAGTGTTGCATGATATATAACAATTGCTAATTGTAAAGTGACTACGATGTTGTGGTAACAGTTGGCGACGTTCACAATGCCAGTGAAAAGGTATTATATATTTTCTAATAGGGTTTCTTTCCTTATATTTTCCTCTTAACCCTTTACTCCATATATACGCCTTTTACACCTTTTCACACAGGGTAGACCCAGATCAGACGGCTCCTGTAGGATTTGCTCTGTTTGTTTATGGCATTATACTGATCTGATTTTACAGGTTCATAGTGTCATATGAACGTTTGGTTAACTCTTTCTCTCCTGGACTATTTTAGGCACAACCTCTTTGAATAAATCCACCGAAAAGGAGCATTAACTACAGAAAAGGAGAATTTTAGAATTGTGTAGTTTTTAAACCATTGTGATAAATAGAGCATTCGCTCCTATGGAGCAATTGCTCTAATTATCACAATGGTTTCAAAATGTGACTTTATAGAGGCGCCAAAATGCGTCACTAGAGCAGAATTTGTTAATTAGTATTCATTTATGATGGCATTATTTCTTGTTTGAATATTCATGGATTACAGGATTAATATGGAATCGATCGGGTGCCGAAGGCGACGTCGATTAGCTTTACGGTATGTATTAATCCAGTAAAATGGCTTGTCTAAAATAGTAAGACAATTATATATTAAAGGGGAGCGAGAATAAGATTTGACAGCAGATAACGAGGAAGCCATGAAGCCGCTTGCTAGGAGCATACACATGTTATGAAATTTATATAGTATACAGATGCAACGGAATTTATATATACAGATGCAACGGAATTTATATAGTATACAGATGCAACGGAATTTATATATTATACGGATATAATGAAACTGATACAGTATACAGGTGCAATGCACTTTATATACGAGATGCAATGAAATTTATACAGTATATGTATATGCAATGAACTTTATACAGGACACAGATGCAATAGCATATGGGCACTAGAATTTTTGGCCACGACAGAAACTATAATCATATCTATATTATATCATAAACAAATAGAGCAGACCCTGATCATCTGGGTCTACTCTGTTTGCAAAGGCAGAGAAAAGCGTATTTATTGAATAAAGGGTTAAACTCCTCACAAGAAACCCCTTGGTTTCTCCATTAAACGAAAAGAGCTGTGCTTGAAATACGCTACTTAACGTATGGTTCCGCATTAGATGTATTGACTGATATTGTGTCTTCTTCGTCTTTGGCCATCGACATTGTAGATCAGTTTGGATCCTGATCAAATCTAGCCAAGCGCCATCAGTATGTTTTACCTTAGGTATGCTTATTGCAACATTGAGGTTACCTCTGAAATGTTTTGGATCCAGATCAGATGCTGATTAATTTGGCATCTCATCAGTATCAAACTGACATTCGGACTACAGGTTAGTACAAAAGTCCAAACAATAAAACATCTAACCCCAGAGATCCCGATAAAATGTGTAAATTAAAACAAATACTTTCTTTCTCCACCAACCGGTATGCTGTTACCGCTCTTTAGAATCACCTCTACCAAAATGACGATTTTAGTACTTGAGCACGCAGGTTTATATTTTGCTCTGAAAATTTATCCAGTTGTTAAAACTATTATCGATTTATCAGTGCCAGTGTTTAAAACAAGAGGCATCTGCATGCAGGTTGAAAGTCATGACTCATTCTGCATTAAGCAGCCACCTACCTAAAAAGAACTTAATTGATCTTCATTAAAAATCCTGGTTTAGGGGAGCTTTACTGTACATTTTGTTTTTAAATGTTTCAGGGGGAAGATAGTTTGGTTTCTTAACCCTTTACTCCATAAATATGCCTTCATAAACGTATGCAAACAGAGTAGACGTAGATCATATGGCTCCTATAGGAGCCGTCTGATCAGTGTCTGATCTGTTTGATATAATATAGATCTGAATATACAGTTTATACTTTGGCAAAAGGTTTGTGTGTTAATATACCATTTTAAAAAAGTCTAATATTCACGATGTCACCATTTCTTTCATGTATATTCATGGAGTAAAAGCTTAAGCCTTTACCTCAGATACGTCTTTTGACACCTTTGCAAACATAATAGACCCTGTTCAGCAGTGGTGTCTGTTCAGGGTCTACTCTATTTTCTTTTGGAATTACATGTACGTGTATAGATCCTACAGCTACTGGCATGTCCAACAAGTGTGCCACAGTAGAAACTGTAGAATCAAATCTATATTATATCATAAGCCAACAGAGCAGATACGGATCATACGGCTCCAACAGGAATTGTCTGATCTGGGTCTATTCTGTTTGCAAAGGTGTGAAGAGGCATTTATATGAGGGAAAGGGTTAAATAACTATATAGTCCATTTTAGCATAAAAATACTTTATTTGGGTAGGATTGAAGGACAAACAATGCAGACCCTGGTCAGATGGCTAGTGTATAAAGACTCCGATCTAGGTCTAAAGTCCGCAAAGCCAGTGCACTCATTTCCAATAATCAAAGTCTGAGTGCAATGCTGACTTGTAGCATGGGTCAATTTGTCACAACAGTTTGAATTCATTTTGAAATCTAGATGAATCGCCAAGTATGTAGACATGTTATTAAGATCCAGCGTATTTGACACCTGGGTCCATGCTTATAAAGCTTTTAGTTGAGTTTCGTTCTCAAGCTTTTGATTGGTCAGATTTGAGTTCTCAAGCTTTTGATTGGTCAGATTTGAGCCAAAGGCTCAAATCTGACCAATCAAAAACTTGAGAACGAACTCAGGTTCAACTGAAAGTTTTATAAGCATGGACCCTGTTTCATAAAACAGATCAGCGTTTACGTTGAGATCAGAGATCTAGATAAGATGCATAAATTTAAAGTGGTCACAGTATAGGGTTTGGTGAAGACATGAGGGTTTTAGTATTTGGGTATGCACCTTTATCTGTAGCTATGTGAGATGCTGTCTATTGGGATAAAGAAAACTGACAGCTTTTGTATTCAGTTTTGATATCTTTAATAGCATATAGAACCATCAGAAATTTACATAAGTATTGCAAGACAGCTGTTTCAAAAGAAATCTATCATGTACAATTAATCATTCTGTTCTCTACAGAATTTCTTCATTTCTCTTAGAAAAAAACCCTTTCAACCCTTGTATTCCAAAGTGGAATAGTCCATAAGTGTTTAACTATAGAGTCCATTCTGTATGAAAGGCATACTTTTTCTAGCGGATTTTCTAGAGAATGACAAATAGTGCAGACCCAGATCAAACAGCTCCTCTAGAAACCATCTGATCTGGGTCTTCACTGTTTGCAAATGACAGTGCATGCATGTCCTGGGCTGATCGGGTTTATCAAAATATCAACAATTTCCAGAAAGGGAAATAAATGTCATTAAATATATGAAGGTTGAAATAAAACAATGGAACATAACAGCAAATCTTTCCACAAATATATATATAGTTTTTTTTAAGACAAACACAAAAATCAAAAGGGTATAATTGTAATTTGTATAAAGCGTGTTTGTTTGTTTTGAAAGTAAAAGTCAAAATTTCAATTCAATTAGCCTTAAATAATCCTTGTATTTGCAGAATAAACCCCAAGGTTGATTCCAAATTATTCATTTCTAGACTTGAGACCAATTCTATATAAATGCTTATCAGAGAACAAACACATCCATGGCACTTTCATTTTGATAGAAATTGGTGCACACAGCATTTGGAACTAAACTCCATAATGCCTTTTAACTCTTGCAACGCTGAATTTTCAAATTGACTGTTCCAAAATTCAAACATGTCAAGCTTATAGTGACTATTTAGGATTCATTTTTTCTAAAAGAAGGTGTAACATTACAAATAGTGCAGACCCTGATGAGAGGGTTCCTCTAGGAGACCTCTAATCTGGGTATACACTGTTTGTAAAGGACATCAGTGACCTGTGTCCCACGCTGTAAGGGTTAAAGAGTCCCCTATGAATAGGTAGAAAGTTTCTCAATACTTTTTATTTCCATTTCATTATGAAAATATATGCTAAGAAATAATGACATCGGGAAAGCCTTTTGGGTGAATTTTTATACTATTGGCTTTAGCAGAAACAGACAAATTAGATCTAATTCCACAAGGAAAACAGAACATACTCTGACCAGCCAGCTCCTGCAGGAGCCTTCCGATCAGGGTCTACTCTATTTTCAAAAGCTGTAAAGGAGTTTATATGAAGTATACGTTAATATGAAAATTATGCTGAAAGATCACGCAGCACTATTCCATAAATACACCTTTGCAAACAGAGTAGACCTATAGCAGTCATCTGATCAAGGTCTGGTCTGTTTGCTAATGAAATAATGAAAATATGATTCTACAGATTCTGTCACAGCAAGATATTGCTGTGTTCATGTGCACTGCCATTATAAAAATTAATATCATTAATATTCATGGTGTCAATGTCTTTTTCAATAAAATTCATGAAAGCAAGGGTAAAGCTATCTCGGTCTTAAAGACCAGTATTAATGTGAATGTCCAGCTCAGAGAGATTTTACTGTACAGTAAACATGGAGACAGTGTAAACCTTGACCAGACAGTTTTGAACAGAAGTCATCTAATAGAAGTTTACATTGTCCTAACCGACACTCAGAGTAGACCCAGATCAGATGGCTCCTACAGGAGGGTCTGCTAGTTTTGCTTATGTAGTAAAACCTCTCTATAACGGCCATTAAAATGTGTTAATTAGTTGGTATTTAGGATAGGTGGCTGCTTAAAGCAAGGTGAAAGTAAAACAGAACGCTCCTATAGGAGCGTTGTTTTACTTTCACCTTGCTTTAAGCAGCCACCTGCCTTTAACACAAAATACTTGATGTAATTTAGTGGCCATTATAGGGAAGTTTTACTGTACTATAAATCTAGGTACAATTCTGTCATGGGTAAACAATTCCTGTGTCCATGTGCTATTATAACAATTAATCTAATTAATATTCATGATTTCATTATTTTTTACATGAATATCCATGGAGTAAAGGATTAAAGGCATCAACATTTATTCACAGCGGAAAAAATCCTCCATTCATTCCAAAAATGCCCATTTGGGAGTTTACAAGGATAACAAGAGGGCCAGAATGGCCCTGACATCGCTCACCAGACAATCAGAGGAGAAGATTTTCAAAGTTTTCACTATATGTTTCTATTGAAAACTTAACACCCCAGGGGCGGTGCCAATTTTGACCCCAGGGACACAATTTATATAACTTTTGTAGAGGACCTGAACATGATGCTGAAAGAATGTAGTGAAAGAATGGATAGAGCATAGACCACTGGAACTTGTATTAATTCTTTGGATGCTAGAGGCGGATTCTCCCACCACTAATGACCTATGCAAACAGTTTGGATCCAGATCAGGCCCCATATAATGTGGGGCCTGATCTGATATCCAAATTGTTTGTAAATGAGACTGAACTTCTGAAAAACTTAGAAAGAAAGTGTGTAGCGGGATTCTCCCACCACTAATGACCTATGCAAACAGTTTGGATCCAGATCAGGGCCAACATAATGTGGGGCCTGATCTGATATCCAAACTGTTTGTCAATGAGACTGAACTTCTGAAAAACTTCTGTGTAGTTGGGATAACTTATGAATATGCTGCAGACAACAATTTAGCAGATGAGAAAATTACCCAGCATGCAAAGAGTTAAGCTGAAATTCACAACAGATATGCTCTATATTGATATCTGGTAGCTTAATGCAGGGCATAGGTATGAAAAAAAGCTTTAAGAGTGTTCGGCATATTGAGAATTATCCACAGTTTTCTCAATCTTAAATGAGTGTGTGTTATTTGTCTAAACACAATTTCTACTCTACTGATCAGGCTAAGGGTGATTATATAAGAACTCACACTGACTGGTCTCAGCTCTGCAGGCTGATATATTAAGGAGAAACCTTTAGACTGTAGTTTCTGATGTGAAGAAGTCTATACACACAGGGCAGGGCCAAATTTAACCCCAGAACTATGATACTTATAAAACTCATAAAGTTATGCTAAGTAAATCTATACACCAAATATCTAAGCTCTGGGACATGTAGTTTCTGACAAGAATATTTTTAAAGTTTTTCCTATGCATAACTAGTGATCCCAGGGGCTGTTTAAGCAGTCAGCTACAAAAAAAATTGGCAATCCCTGGGGTGGGACCAATTTTGATCCTAGGGGCATAATTTATATAACGTTTGTAGAAGTCCTGAAGTTGAAGCTATGTGCCAAATATGAAAGCTGAGGACCTTCTAGTTTTAGAGGAGATGATGTTCAAAGTTTTCACTATATGTTTCTATTGAAAACTGAAAACCCCTGGGGCAGGGCCAATTTTGACCCCAGGGGTATAATTTATATAACTTTTGTAGAGGACCTACAGATGATGCTATGTGCCAAAGATGAAAGCTGAGACCCCTGTAGATTCAGAGGAGAAGAACTTTAAAGGTTCAAATTGTTGACGACGAACGACGGACGACGCATGACGCACGCCGACGGACGACGGACATCAGGCGATCACAAAAGCTCACCCTGAGCACTTTGTGCTCTGGTGAGCTAAAAATGTATATTAACAGTTTAGTGAAGTGGTTCTTGCAAGCAAAGTGGTACTTAGAGCACACACTTATAGTAACGCCATCTTAATGATGAAATTACCACACCCAAATTAACCTTTAGCCTGCAGTGGGCGGATTAGTGAATACCTATGCAAACAGATTGGTTATAGATGAGAAGCCGAGTAACTCGGCATATCATCATGATCCAAACTGGTTTTTTGACACCTAATTGCAGTTTGGCAGACAAATTGGTTGTAGCTTGAATTTTGAAAATGCAGTAGGTGAAACATTCTGTAAAAGTAATTTGTTCAGCCGACTAAAAGTTGAGCACCTTGACTACTGTATTCTCCCTAATAAACGTCCTCACTCTTAATAAACACCCCCAGACTTCAGGGAGGAAATGAATAAAACAACAAAAAATTAAAATAACAATTAAATAAAGAAATACAGATTCACAAAACACAGGTGGTAGCTTAAGACAGATTGAAAACAATACAGAGTTTTCTGCATTGCTTTCATTCTGCATTCAGCAACCACAAGTGTACAAAATGCAAGAAGCTTCAAAATGTTACAGCCCGAGGAGCGTTTATTAGAAATAATACAATTATTCTGCTGGATTGGCTATTTTTTCTGCATGCAAAAGATTTTATCACAAAAACAATAAGATTGTGAGTGTATTTCTTTTCAACCTTTCAACTCATAGATCAACAGCTCCATGTATCAGTGAAACGTTGCTGTGGTTACAGCCAAACAACATTATCTTGCTCTTCCTGTTCTGTCTGGGTGCTGGTTGTTCGACGTATACCATGTGTTTGGGTAGAGGTGCTAATTCTGTCAGGGTTGGCATAGTTGAGCCAGGGCACCCTGCCAAGCAGGCACCGTCTGATGTTCCCCGTGCTGTCAGTGAGGTCCGAGCTCCTCTGACCATCAGGCTTGTTGGTCTTCTCCACCACGACTTTCACCCTAAAATCACAACACAGAAATCTAACTACAGTAAAACCTCTATATAACGACCACTAAATTGTCTTAATTATTTGGTATTTAAGGCAGGTAGTCGCTTAAAGTAAGGTGAAAGTAAAACAGAACGCTCCTATAGGAGCGTTCTGTTTTACTTTCACCTTGCTTTAAGCAGCCACCTGCCTTTAACACAAAATACTTGATGTAATTTAGTGGTCATTATAGAGAGGTTTTACTGTACTCTCAATTCAACCCTTTAAAAATAATTTTTTCAGGGTGAAATAGCCCATACGTGTTTAACTATAGAGGCCACTCAGTACGAAAGTCTTAAACTTGAAAGAGGAATTTGAATGACAAACAGTAAAGACTGATCAGACAGCTTCACTATAAGCCCTTTGATCTGGATCTACACTGTTTGCAAATGGCAGTACAGGCATGTCCAGCATTCAAATGGTTTAACCGTTTACATACTGATTTACTGTCTGCGTAAGTTTTCCAAGCAGAATTTTTCTTCCTTCTTTGTTTTACATCTATAATTAGTAGAGCTACAGATAAAGGTGCACTCTCAAATACAACTAGAAAATTGTGTCTGTAAGACACAGCCCCAGTGGTGGTGCTTGCCTAGCTGCACATAAGTTTCTAAGTCATTTGACCTTGACCTTGGGCTTGCGGGCAGCATGGGCTGGGTACGCAATGAAAGTATGGATGGTGGTTTATGTGTATATGCAATTCCAAGCCAAATAGCTATAGTGGTTAGTGAGATATAAGACAATGAAAAAACTGTGACAACCAACTGCACATACCAACTGCACGTAAAAACGTGACGCACAGACGGACGGACAAGTGCAAAACATAATGCCCCCTGACTATCATCAACAGGGGCATAAAAATCGTCATTTCTCCATTAAACCCTATGTTGTGACAGACTTTGGCAAATAGTGCAGCTTCAGATAAATCTGCTCCTTAAAAAACCTACTCACCCTGGCCGGCAAAGGTGAAGGTCACCCCTGTTTGTTCCATACACAATGCCCTGACCCGGGCGGGGTAGCCATCTGGCAGAGTTCCCGCTGACGTGAGATCTTATCCCCATATTGCACGAGTGCATTACATCCTTCACATGCTGAAAATAACAGAACAAATTATAGATTTCTTGCACAAATAAAATATCTACAAAAGCTGAGTGAACATAGGTCAATTAACTAGTAATGGGAAAGAATATTTGAATATTCAGAAATCAAACAAATACTCAAACTCAAAATCATGAATCCAATATCATTTTTAAAATTTATATATATATCGTTAGATTTAATAATGCATAGGTTTCATAATATTCAGCTTCATGTTAGAAAACAAATATCAACAAACAGTTTGGATCAAGTCTCAACAATTGATTGTATGCCTATCTACGCTTATGCAAACAGTAGACCCAGATCAGGGTTTGCTGTTTGCTTACGATTCTGCCATGATCGTGTTGTGATTATAAAAATTCAGGTAATTAATATTCATGATGTCATTATTTCTTGCATGAATATTCATGGAGTAAAGGGTTAAAAGTAGTAAGAGTAGAAGTATAGACCAGATTACTAACCTTCATTGACTTCTCTCCAGCACCTTCCTTCTCCAGTCTGTATACCTGTGCGACTAACTGAAAAGACAAGAAACCAATGCATAGAAAACATCTTTCTGCCTCTACCAGATATTTGCACTCTTCTAATATGGCCATGGCCTGACATGACAAGAAACTGGGCAATAACTAAACATTGCTTGAATCCAATATTGTCCATATCAATAACTTTTTCAAGATAAAAAGTCTCTTTGTATTTATTCAAAACAGTGTTTAATACAATAAATCAGCATATATAAAGAGAGATTCGTGTGTAACAGGCTTTGTTCAGTATCATTAGACAGGCTAGTAATAAACCTGATATACATAAAATGTCTTTCTATGCCTTTGCAAACAGAGTAGACCCAGATCCGTACTGAATAGGTTAAATATACATGTACGAGGGTTGTTCGAAAAGTTTCGGGACAAGTGCTGTAATTTTTTTATTTGATAATATTTTTCTATGAAATTTTCATAAATGATAGCTGTGACTGTATCCTATTGATTTATTGCCAGAATTAAACTTAGGTGCATGCAAGACGCAATATACTGTCACCATAGCAACGTCACATCGACGTTATCGGGGCACCTTGGTATACTCAATAACGGTTTGTCTTTATATAGGTCTGAAACACTCAAAATTTCTCAAAATATTCCACAGTATACTTTATACACTTCTGATGCCTATTTAACCAAGAAGAGAAATAATTTTTGATTTTTTCTGATGAAATGCGCTCTCTGACAACAATTGGCTGGTCATTGACGTCGTCGAAACGTCAGCCTCGCAAGTCACGCTTGATTGTCGGGAATAACCAAAAATCGCACGGTGCATGGTCTGGGGAGTATGGTATGTGCGCAATTATGTCAATTCCTCTCTCAGCAAGTACTTCCTTTGATGCAGATGCGATATGTGGCGTTGCATTGTCATGATGCAGGTAGAAATTGCCGTCATTTTCTGGTCGTTTCTTCCTCACAGCCCTGGTCAAATCACGTCGCAGCACCCGAAACGTGATAATGAGTGCATATATGCATCAATATCTATGCAACAATGAAATATTTTCATTATATTTATCAAGCAGTATTTTTATTCCATGTACAGTAAGAAATATTTTAAATTCAAATTATCAAAAAGACTTAACACCCTACCTTTAATTAATACTGTCTTTGCATTGTGACGTCAAAGTGCCCCGCTCACGTCGACGTGACGTTGCTATGGTGACAATATATCGCGAGTTGCTTGTGCAAATATTTAATTCTGGCAATAAATCAATAGGATACAGTCGCAGCTATCATTTATGAAACTTTCATAGACAAATATTAACAAATCAAAAAATTACAGCACTTGTCCCGAAACTTTTCGAACAACCCTCGTATTTGACACTTTATTGACAATAAGTACCTGGTCTGAGGTAAAAACCCATGACAGTCTTTTAGCAGCAAGACCAACAAGCACGTGGTTGTTCTTAGGTGAAATGCTGATAGATATTGCATTTGGACCTGAAAATACATCAAAATCAACATAAACACGTGTAAATAAGTCTTTACGCCATACATATGCACCTGCAACAGAGTAGACCAAAATCAGATCAGGGTCTACTCTGTTGTTTATGAAATATTATAGATCTGATTCTACAGTTTCTGCTATAAATATGCATTTTCTAACCTTTGCAAATAGAGTAGACCCAGCTCAGACAGCTCCTGTAGGAGCAATCTGATCAGGGTCTGCTATGTTGTCTGCTCTGCTTTAAAATATGGAATCAAACAATTTCTCCCACAGTAAAAAATTCCAATGATCATGTTCCATTATTAATATTCACGACAACATTATTTTTTACATGAATATTGAACAGGTAAAGGTTTAAAGTACATTGTGAATTACTGAGCTAGCTAAGAAGCCTTACCGAAACTTTTTGTGAAGAGACACTGGCCACGACTCTCTGGCCGCAGGGAGTACACTGTGAGTATGTTGTCATCGGGGAATCCCTGGTGACTTGGTACGAAGGTAGCAAGAAGAGAGCAATCCAGTGAGATATCACAGCTAGCACTGTTGTGAAGCTTACAGTGGGGAACCAAAACATTCTCTGTACCTGACAACACAAGACAGTAAGAATAATTAGAACGCTTACATAGGTTACATTGGTTTCCTTCTATACACAAGAGCATACAGCCAATACAACGAAACAAATATGAACTTCAAAATTAATAATCAATCACAAAAAACAACAACATGAAATTCAAAGTCGAAAATGATTTGGGTTAGATTTAAAACATTCTCTTGCTGAGAAATGCTCATCCAATCAGTCTTATCTTACCCTTTAGTCCATGAATATCCATGCAAGAAATAATGATGTCATTAACATTAATGAGCTGAATTCTTATAATGGTATTATAAACACAAGTGTTTTTCGCCACTGACAAAACTTTAGAATCATATTTATATTATATCATAAGCAAACAGAGCAGACTCTGCTCAGATGGCTCCAACAGGAGCTGTCAAATCTTGATCTATTCTGTTTGCCAAGACATAGAAACACGTATTTATGGAGTAAAGCTAGAAATGTGCACATAGGACTCACACTGAGAAGTTTAGTACTACTTATTTTCACAAGCATTAAGAAGTCTGGAATCTTGCAATCAGGAAAAAGTCGGGAATCTGAAGACCTAACATCTCATATGACTAAAAGATGTTTGCAAATGCCAGCCATGCAGCCATTACAATATAAATTTACTCAAATGAGCAAATTCTCTTTTCAACAAGTGATACATATTCATTTACCCTTTCCAAGTTATATATGTATTCCAAATTGCAATACCCACTGAATATTAATGGACAAAATAGTTATAATGAAATATGGAAGGTGGACCATTGTAGCCAATTTTGAAAGTAAAGAAAAAGATTTTTTAAATTCCACTAGCAAACAGAGCAGACCCTTATCAGACGGCTCCTGTAGGAGCCATCTGATCTGGGTCTACTCTGTTTGCAGATGTGTGAAAAGGCATTTATATGAGGGAAAGGGTTAACTGAATTATGTTCCTGAATCAGGTATTTTTATGTTTGCTTATGAAATAATAAAAGGTGCCAAAAGGTGACAATATGAGGGAATGGGGTAACTCTTTCCAGTTGGTTTTTTTTCACAAATTTACAGAACAGGTGTTCACCCTTTGAACACTGAAATTTTCAAAGTGGAATGGTCCATCATTGTTTAATGATATAGTCCATTCAATACGAGAGGATTCGAAATGTGTAACAATGCAGACCCTGATCAGAGGGCTCCTCTAGGAGCTCCTCCAGGAGCCCTCTGATCTGGATCTAGACTGGTTGCAAATGCAAGTCCACTCATTTCTTGCACTACAGTATGCCTAGCTTGCTACAGCATGCCTAGCTTGCTACATACTGGAGGTTATATCGGGTATGTCACACTTCCTGAAGTCCCAGTGCTGTATGCGGTGAGTCTGGTTGATTATATTATTGGCCACCGCTGCCTCGCCAGTGCCCATAAAAGCACCTGCAATCAAAAACCAAAACAATTAGGCTGAAAAACAAACATTACTTCACAAAACAAACCATAATACAAACACGTGGCTTCGTATGATAATGAAACCATAATGATTTATATAAATGTAGATCTTATTCTACATTTCTGCCACAGTTAAAAAATTCCTGTGTTCATACGTCTGTGTAAAAATATTCTTATGAATATTCTTTACCACCACAAGTTCTTGTACAATATTTATGAGGTGAAGTTTTAATTCAGAAATATCAAAAGTATGACCCATTCATAGCTGGATAACATTACATGTAAATTCTTAGAGAGGACAATACTTTTTCATATTGATTCATTTTGGAGCAATTTTATTGTTAAAGGGAAATAATTTGCAGTTAGATAAAAACAGAGTATCCTAGTTATGTCCCTTGGTCACTGAATGTTATTCTGATTTATAAACACATTTTGTTCAGATTTTTATCTTAAGGACAGGTTAACACGTTACCCTATAAGCTATTTTTAGACCAAATTTCTTTGAATAAATATACCATGAAAATCAGTTAACTTTTAGAATTGTGTAGTTTTGAAACCAAAAGGGAGCAAAATGCTGTATTTATCACAATGGTTTCAAAATGTGACTTTTACAGAGGGGTCAAAAGGCGTCTTTAACCCTTTCTCCCATATTTTAATGCATTTGCAAACAGAGGAGACCCAGATCAGACGGCTCCTAGAGGAGCTGTCTGATCAGGGTCTGCTCTGTTTGCTAAAGGAATTAGATAGATCTGTTCTTATATTTTCTAAAATCGTTAGAAAGTGTCACTTCCCATATTTCATTATAACTATTTTGCCCATGAATATTCAGTAGGTATTGAAATTTGTAATAAACATAGAACAGGGAAAGGGTTAAAGTCACTGGTGACTAACCCGCTATGGCTCTGTTTATTGCAGACTGTATGGCATTATTGGGCCTGTTGATCGTCTCATCCAAGATACTGCTGGAGTAGTGGGGGTGAAGGTAATGTCGCTGTAGAGACCGCCAACTGTGGGTATCACCTTGGCCCAACTCTCGCTCAGAACCAGACGCCTCCTGGGCACTGGAAATTCAACAAGTACATCCAATGTAATACTCCTACAGTGCAAAGTCACAACCCTGTACTACACATTCATAAGTTTAAAACTTGCTCATAAAATGGAGAAGATTGTTATAGAAATGAAAAGTCATATTTCATTTTTTATAATGACATCATGAACAAGGGAAAATTAGACCATGGCAGAAACTATAGAAATAAATGTATTATTCCATAAGCAAACTGAGCAAACCCAGATCACACGACTCTTACTCTGTTTGCCAAGGTGTCAAAAGGTGTCTCTATGGACTAAAGGGTTAAAGCACTACTCGTAAATCTGCAAACACTGTAGATCCAGTTACGATATCAAGTAGCTCTGTCTGTTAAGAGTTTTGAAAGAAGGAGAACAAAAGTAAAATTTGAGAATTAACCCTTTACTCCATAAATACGCCTTTCTACGCCTTTGCAAACCGTGTAGACCAAGATCAGATGGCTCCTGTAGGAGCAGTCTGATCAGGGTCTACTCTATTTGCTTAGGGCATAATATAGACATGATTTTAAAGATTCTGCCATTGCCAAAAATTCCTGTGTTCATATGCCATTATAAAAATATTCTTATTAATATTCAAAATGTCATTATTTCTTATGTGAATATTCATGAATTAAAGGGTTAAGCTGACATCACCACAGAGACTTGTAGCAGATGATATTAGTGTCAATAAGCAGAGCTACAGAAATACCCAAACACTAAAATCTTCATTTCTCCACCAAACCCTATACTGTGACCACTCTTTAGAATTGTCTCTTCGAGAAAACTCTAAAGAGTGATTACAGTATAGGGTTTGGTGGAGAAATAAAGGAGATATTCTTGAAAATGTTTAAATTTACGCATCTTATCTGGACCTCTGATTCATAAGGATAAAAAGATATGCTATGGCTTACCTGACTGAGTCATGGATATTAGCGGTTTGTCTGTTCCATCTATGGGATCTCAGGGAGCTCTCTAGTAGGGTCAGGGGCTGAGAAAGGGCAGAGGCAGATGGACCTGCTGATAAAAAAGAAGGTTAACCTGTGTCTGGGTGTGAAGGCATACGATGGATCAGAATGTAGTATAGTAAAACCAGTGCCGGTCTTTCACACAGGTGGCAGCTTAAGGCTGGTTGAAATGTCATGCAGATAACTCCCTTTGGGTGCTTTCTGCATGACATTCACCCTGTATTAAGCAGTCATCTGTCTACAAAAACCTAAATTGTTCTTTACTGAAATTCCTGTTTAGGTTTTTTTTTACTGTACTGTTGTATCTTGTACACATGGCTTAATTAACCCTTTCTCTCATGAATAGAAACACTTTTTATGCCTTTGCAAACAGAGCAGACCCAGATTATATGGTTTCTGATCAAGGTCTGCTGTTTGTTTATGAAAGTAGATCTGACTCAACAGTTTATAAAAGTACCAACACTTTCTGTTTACATTTGCCATATTAATCCTTTCCTTGTTCTATATTTATTCCCAATTTCAATACCTACTGAATATTCATGGCCAAAATAGTTTTAATGAAATATGAAAGGTTGAACATTGTAGCCATTCTAGAAACTTAAGAGATAAACTAAAACAGAGCAGAACTGATCCGACGGCTAAGGAGCCATCTGATCTGGGTCTACTCTGTTTGCAAATACATGAAAACATGTTAATATGAAGGAAAGGGTTATAACTTCAGCTAATAAATATTCATAATATCATTATTTCTAACAACTTTTCAACAGGGAAATGCTACACCATTTGCAACACTATTCTCTTTTTTGTCCTGAAAGCAAAATTTTCATTTACTATCTTTCCAAAACCACTAATAGTGTGTCAGACAGTATGGATCCTTATCTGGGTCAATACTAATACTATTTGCTACAATAATTAACTTAAAGTAATTAAAACCGTGACAAGCTTTACAAACCAGTGGACAAAACATGCATTGCGAGCTACAGATAAAGGCATGCACCCAGAAATCATAATTTCTCCACCAAACCCTATACAGTGCTCCCTCCCTAAAACGGCCCTCTCAATAACGATTCCCTCCTTATAACAACGCATGTCACTGTTTCCGAAACAAGGCTCCAGAAACAACTTTTTTCCATCGTATTTTCTTTATGCCTCCATCAAACCCTATGTTGTGACCACTCTTAAGAATCTTCACTTTGTGACGATTCTAAAGAGTGGTCACAACATAGGTTTGTTAGAGGCATAACGGTTTTAGTTCTCCAAATACACCTTATCTGGGGATCTGCAAACAAGCTAATTGTGCTTGATTTTCCCTCTCTATAACAACTCCCTCTGAACAACACATACAATCTTCGTATCCCAAAGGGTGTCGTTGTAGAGAGGGAGCATTGTACTTTGACCACCCTTTAGAATTGTCCCTTCAAGATAATTCTAAAGAGTGGTCACAGTATAGAGGTTAGTGAATAAATAAAGGAGCTGTTCTTGAAAATGTTTAATTTATGCATCTTATCTGGAGCTCTGCGAAGAACATCATGGATCTGATTCTATACTATTTGGCCACTGACAATACAAAATCATTAATTAGTGTTCAACAGGCAGTGTTCTGCCACAAATATTCATGGGTAGAGGGTTGAAACTTTTCAGAACAAAATGTTTCAAAGATGCTTACTCAAATACTAAAACCGTCATATCTCCACCAAACCCAATCTTATGACCACTCTTTAGAATCATCTCAAAGAGACCATTCTAAGGAATGGTCACAACATAGGGTTTGGTGGAGAAATAAAGGAGTTGTTCTTGAAAATGTTTATTTACACATGTTATTTGGATCTCTGACTATTGACAACATATTTCCAGAAAGCATCTCACCTTCTGTGTTGATGGGCTGCTCTATGCCCCCTGGCTCTCTTGGCTGTGTAACGGTTATCTCTGGAGGAGTCTGCTGCTCCTCTGAAGATTCCAACACTGTAGGAATAGGTGGAAGGCCTGAAGCAGTTTCTTCTAACAAGTTACCTAGATTTTCATACCGTTGCCTATCCTGGCGCAAAGCTAATAAGCTTTCATTAAAGCTGTCCCTTAAAGCGTTTATTCTACGGTTCAGATCGCTCATTTCTCGTTCAATTTGGCTTGTCATATTGACAAAAGTATTCCTTAGACTCACATAGTCCCGGTTACAGGGCTGTCCTGATGATGTTACAGTTGAGGGAAGTGTAACGCAAGTGGATGATACCACACTTGTGGACTGTACTGAAAGTGAGGAGGAAGAAACCATACTTGGTGAAAGAACTGTCACTGTAGAGGGTGGTACAAAGCTTGCTGTGGTGGGAAGAACGGATGAACAAGTAGACATTGCTGTATGTATATTAGCCAATACATTTTGCCTGCTGTGCCCACTTTGTCCTGGCAGTGGTACCTGCAGCTGACTGTTCACCTCAGGATGTACAATGTGTATGGAGTTATTGTTGTCATCCTGTGTTTCATGCCGTATTTCGTTTCTGTTTACAATATTTGCATTTGGCATCTGACTTGCTGAATAATTGTCATTCTGATCAAGAGTGAGTTCCACTTCATGACCTTGACTTTGTGAACTTGACCTTGAACTCTGGCCTGCAGTGCTGTCAGTAAAATTTTCAACACTTGAAACAGGAGGGTTAGAGTTTCTGTCTACACTGGATGTAGAACATGATGACGTTGATGAACCCATCCGTGATGGTTCATTTCGAATTGGCATAAAATAAGCCCCTGAATGAGTCAGATGAGAGCTGATCTCACTCTCTGTATCACTGGAGGTCTGACTGTCTCTTGTAGTCGTCTGGGTTTGTTGGGCTGTACTAGTGAAATAGCTAACCCTTGAAGGTAGAAACGGGATAGACTCCGACGATCTGGTTGTGGGGATTTGCTCTAACAAAGAACCATATGATCCAGTCCGAATCCCACGACTTTCCAAATAAGGACCCATTAAGGGCAGGTGACTGCCACTTGCTCGACTCTGCCAGTGGTATGGCTGAGGTCTAGCGGATATGAGTCTATATCCAGAATCAGTAGAACTGTATCTACTTCCATTGGAAGTACTTCTTCGTGGATATGTGTTGTGAAACAAACTGGAATGGCTTCTAACAGCACTGCTCAGCCTTGGGGTAGACTCTGACACACTGACCGACTGAGTTGAACGTCCTACCTGGTCCACTGAACCATGGTTATCACAGTTGCTATCTGATACAGTTTGTGTTGTATCCTGTCCGTGAACAAGTCGAGATAACAAACGACTTGAGAATTGCCCAAAACTACTACTTTGATTCAAAACACCATCGTTAGTTGTCACGGAGGGGTAAATCACACTATTATACTCTCGCCTACTATTAACAATGGAGGGATTTGCATCAAGGTCTGTTCCAGAAATAACAGTGACTTGTGGAACACTCAGTTCTCTGGAGCTGATCACGCGCACTGGGCCTCCAGATGTTCCAGACCCACTGTCGAGGCTGAGGGGAATTGAAGTCTGAAGTCTGTCACGTATACTCCTGAAAGTCTGGGATGTGGTCTGATTTCTCAGGTAACTCGTTAGTGTAGGCCGAGGGTTTGTAGCCTCACTGGTGTGTCCTAATGCACTTGAACTACTACGTCTATTATCACAGGCAACAGCACCACTAGAAGCACCAGTATCTTGAGTTCTATCACACACACTAACTGCAAGGGTCTCACAATCATCTTGCACAGTCCCATTAGCACTGTCTAATGATGCACTTGTTTCAACTCTTGGAATTGCACTGATATCTGAACCAGATCTTTCTACATTTTGAGTTTCTCTCAACAAATTGTCCTCACCAGTTAACAAGTTTTCAACAAGACTGCTTCTTGCTGGGGCTGGAGGGGGGCTGTACATGCCCCTGACTACAGGATCTGACCCAGAACTGGCTCCCTGCTCAGTATCTAACACAGGCACTCTTTCGGTTTCCCCTGACGGCAAGTCAATAAAGTCACTTGGTGGAGGTACATCTGACAGGAAGGGATCAGATGTTGGATTTATTAGAAATTCTGTATTCAGATGTGTTCTTGGATTCTGTTCTCGTCGGCTGCTATGTGCGCGTGACCTTTGGGCAAGAAGCTCTGAGTATGAGCCCATCAGCAGTTCATTCTGTCTCACTATAGATTGGTGAGAGTCAAGATCAGTGTCTGTACCAGCAACAGTTAAAGGCGACCTAGCCCTCTCCTGGTCAGACAAAAGAGGGCCAACACCAACAAAAGGATCATTCCCTGAAATAACAACAAAGAACTTAAACTACATGTATTTGAAAAATAACTTTGTCAACAAACCTTTTTAAACTTGTCTTCTACTGGAAATTTCTCTTTAACCCATTCCCTCATATTGATGTCTTTTAATGCCCCTGTAAAATTACTTTCTGAAACCAGTGATATATAGAGCATTTGCTCCTTAGGAGCAAATGCTCTATTTATCACAATGGTTTCAAAACTGCATAATACTGAAATTTCTTTTTCTCTGATAAATGTTCCTTATCGGAAGATTTATTCAAATAGGTTGGATCTAAAAATAGCCTATGAGGGAATGGGTTAAAATTGCCATCGGAGTGTCAAACAATTTGGATCAAAATGACTCTGCATCTTATCTAGATACAATCTGTTTCTATATGTCATCAAAATTTAACAAATAGCAAGCAAATTTATCAAGAAATTAAATACAGTCAAACTCAAACACTCTATTAAGTACCATTGTTACACTTTAAGACAGTTGGTAGCTTATTGCAAGGGAACTTTCTGCAGGACATTTATCTTGCATTAACCCATTTACTCAAAGGCTATTTTAAGAAATGACGTCTTTGAATAAATCTACCGAAAAAGAGCATTTACTAGCAAAAATGTAAATTTTAGTATTGTGTAGTTTTGAAATCATTATGATAAATAGAGCATTAATTCATCACAATGGTTTCAAAAAGTTGACTTTAAGAGACATCAAAAGGGGTCAATATGAGGGAATAAACATTTCTACTTCAGCTCTTCAAGTGTGGCCCAGTGGGACATACAAATAGTACTGAGTAAAGACACTGACTGGGCTCCTAGAGGAGCCCTCTGATCAGGGACTGCACTGTTTGCCATTTAAAAATCATCCAGGAAGTTTCAGCCTTTCATACTGAGTGGGCTCTGTAGCTGGGCTATTTCACTCTTGACAATTCAGCATTGAAAGGGTTAACCCTTTACGCCATTAATATGCCTTTCTATGCCTTTGCAAATAGAGTAGACCCAGATCAGATGGCTCCTATAGGAGCCTTCTTATAAGGGTCTGCTTAAATATGATATAATGTAAGTATGATTCTACAGTTTCTACCATGGCTAAAATATCATGTGTCTATGTGGTATTGTAACAAATTAATCTTAATTAATATCCATGACATCATTATTTCTTACATGAATATTCTTGGAGGAAAAGGGTTAAGATGACCTGTTACACTGGATTTTCTCTTTTAACACATTTACCCATAGTGACGCATTTTTGCGCCTCTATAAATTTCACACTGTGAAACCATTGTGATAAAAAGAGCATTTGCTCCATAGGAGCAAATGCTGTATTTATCACAATTGTTTCAATACTACACACTTCTAAAAGTCTCCTTTTCTATAGTTAATGCTCCTTTTCGGTACATTAATTAAAAAAGGTTTGGCCTAAAAATAGCCTAGGAGAGAATGAGTTAGGGGTTAGATAGACTTGTTACACTGGATTTTCTCTTTTATTGGTAAATGATAATTATAGTAAAACCTATCTAACAACTCTAAAGAAGTTTGATTCTAACTTTTCACATGGCAAAATTTTACTGGAAAATTTTTTACGTGATAAATTTATGCAGTAAGCTCCAAGGGAATCTTTCTGAATTACTTCTCTTTTGTATTATGCAACTATCTGGTTTTAACAACTTCTATTAATCTCTACTCGTAGGCTATTTAAACTCAACCACTTTGAATAAATCTACTGAAAAGGAGCAATAACCCTTTCCTCCATGAATACGCCTTTCTATGCCTTACCAAACAGACTAGACCTAGATCAGACAGCTCCTATTGGAGCCATCTGATCAGAGTCTGCTCTGTTTGCTTATGATAAAATATAAATATGAATCTACAGTTTCTGACTTCGCTAAAAATTTCGGTGACCATGTGCTATTATAATAAATTAATCGAATTAATATTCAAGATGTCATTATTTCTTACATGAAAATTCATGGAGGAATGGGTTAACTAGAAAAAGGAAAATTTTAGAATTGTGTAGTTTTTAACCCTTAGCCTGCTATGAAAATAAAGTTCACCGTTAGCTTAAATTTCAATCTGTTATAGCTTTCACATACTTTTGATTCATTCAAGCTTTTAAGTAACTGTTAGAAGAGTGTCAAACAGCTTGGATCCTGATGAGAAGCCAAGTCACTCGGCGTCTCATCTGGATCCAAGCTGTTTGCAAATGTGAGTCAGGTCACTCTTAGCAGGCACAGAGTTAAACCACTATTTTACAAATGACAGTGCATGCATGTCCTACATTCCAAGTGTTAACTCATTCTCTCCTAGGCTATTCTTAGACCCAATCTCTTTGAATGTATCTACCGAAAAGGATTTTAGGAGCATTAAATAGAGGAAAGAAAAAATTCAGAATTTTGTAGTTCAAAACCATTATGATACATAAAGCATTTGCTCCCATAGGAGCAAATGCTCTATTTATCACAATGGTTTCATAAAGTGACTTATAGATGCGAAAAAATGCGTCACTAAGGGATAATGTGTAAACGTAGTTAGCAGAAATACAAAATACAGTAGAACCTCTCTAGATCTATTTCTCGACTCATTCCCGCATACTGATGCCTTCTGACAACTCTGTAAAAATGACCTTCTGGAACCATTATGATAAATACAGCATTTGCTCAATAGGAGCAAATGCTATATTTACCACACTGGCTACAAAACTACCTACCTGTACGGAACTGAGTCCGTGATCTCTGCCTCCAGTGTGGGTGAAGGTTTTGCTGGTGGATCATCCGATCTCGCTGGTACTCATGGAAGCAGTTCACTATGTTGTTGTAAAGAGAGCCCAGTCTGGATGGGGTACCCTGTGATCTGTCTTCGCTATAACAAACACAGGTAATACTACATGACAGACAGAAAACAGAGCTGTAGATAGGCAGTCTATTGTCCAATCAAAACCAATTGATTGCAAGAAAAGATTCAACAGGAATTGTTGCAAACAGCATAGTCCCAGATAAGAGGATTCCTAGCAATTATAATTCTAAGTGATTGGACAACACAACAAAGATAAACTATTGACTTGGAGAAATTTTTAAGCATCTCATTGTTACCAACTAGAACTGCTTCTGTCATACATCTCAAGAAGGTTAAAGATTGGTGAGAGATATGAAGAAAATATTCTTAATATACTACCATTACCATTTTCTTCATGAACATTCATGTTAGAAATAACAATATCATGAATATCAATTAGCTCATAATATTCATATTTATAAGCATATGAACAAGAAAAGTTTTGGCCTTGGTAAAAACTGTAGAAATCAGATCTATGCAATTCAATAACCAAACAGAGAAGACCCTGATCAGATGGCTCCTACAAAAGCCATTTGATTTGGGTCTATTCTATTTGCAAAGTTGTAAAAAGGTGTATCTATATAGTAAAGGGTTAATAACCCTCCAAGATCTGAGAAGCATACATAACTGATTAATACAATAAATTGACAAAGTTCTAAGAAAGGCAGTTATGAACAGTACTGCCCTCTGTTTCAGTAATAACAGAGGCACTGAATCCTTGTAACCACTAGAACATGTTTACGGCAGTTTACAACTTTACATCACTGTGTTAACCCTTTACTCAATAAATACACCTTTCTATGCCTCTGTAAACAGAGTAGACCCAGATCAGATGGCTCCTGTAGGAGCTGTCTGCTCTGTTTGCTTATGATACAATACAGATATGATTCTGCAGTTTCTGCCATAGCCAAATATTCATGTGTTCATGTGCCATTATAAAAAATAATTTAATTAATATTCATGATGTCATTATTTGTTAATGAATACTCATGGAATAAAGGGTTAAAATACTTTATATGGGTTTTTACTGTACCCCCAGTGTCCGACAATTTTTTTTACAGTGGCTACCAGAAAAAATTCTAGTAGTCCAGTATTCACTGCCCAAATGGTAAGACTTGCGTCACTGTTTGGCATATGTACTTACTCTTACCTAATGTCCCTTATAAATAATGACAACATAATCATGAAACTAAATTGTATTATTTTTTTTTTATAAATGTCATTCTTCTGTTGTTTTTTTTAATTTTTTGCTACGCTTCACAAAGTGACTTTACAGAGACGTTAAATATGAAGAGCTTAATCCTTCACTTGCTATTCACGTCAATAAACCTACCTGTAAATAGTGAAGACCCAGATGAGACAGCTCCTGCAGGAGCTGTCTCATCAGGGTCTGCACTATTTACAAGTTGATTGTGAAACCAGTGCACTCCACATCTGACAGTGATTGCACAGCAAAATACTTGTACACAGTGATGATGTATGTAATCATACAACAGGGCATGGGTAAAGAAGGAGAATGTATTTTAAAAATTAGCAAGAGAAGGGTTAAATTTAATAGAGGATAAGGAATAACAGCGTGAATCCCGTTCATAGGGCACCTAGAGAAGCCATTTGATCTGGATCTACATGTTTGCAAATGCCTGTACAATCATATCCCACGGGGTTATGATTATTGTGAATAGGATGTACCTTTGGTTGGCAGAATTGGCCACATTCTCACGGTGGATTGATGTGTTGTTGGAGATTCCAGTGTACAGGTTATTGCCGAGGCTGTCAAACTTCACCCATCTGAAAAAAATCATCAGATCTATAACAAGGTGCCTAGTGCTAATAAATTATTGTACTGCATCTTATAATTTAGACCTATAGACTTGTCAATCTACTGGTTCCACCTGTATACCAGAGGCCTACTGATCTACTCAAATATCTTATCTCTCAATCAATCCCTATCTTATTGTATACATTAGAATCACCTCTGAGGGGTGATTCCAGAGCAACAGATAAATGAGCATACTCAGATACTAAAATTGTCATTTCTCCATCAAACCCTATGTTGTGACCACTCTTTAGAATCAAATCTTCAAGACATTTCTAAAGGGTGATCACAGCATAGGGTTTGATTTTTTCACATTCACCCTTGATAGTCACTCCTTTATTTATGTTGTGATCACTTTTTTAGAATCATCAATTCAAGAAATGACCATTGTAGTATCTGAAATACTCTTAATACCAAAATAAGTAGACACCCAGTTTCCCCTCTCCACTGGAGAATAAGTTAATATTGCACCTTTATGACTGACAAAGTAGCAATAAATGTAGACTCTAATCAAACTGCTGCTTAGGAGCAGTTCATTCTGGGTCTGAACTATAGGTCTATGTTTGTCTGTACTAATACTTAAATTTCAGAAATTGGCCTACGTTTGTCTGTCCAAATACCAAATATGTATGATAAATCCTGTATCTAAGGCTCTGCAACTAAACTAAAGACTGTCAGACACTATCATGACCATAATGTCATAAACAAAGACATTATCCCTTTCCTCTATGAATATCGATGTCAGAAATAATGAAATCATGAATACTAATTAGAGTACTTTGTTATAATAGCACACAGACACAGGAATTCTTAGCCATGGCAGAAAACAATAGCATCATATCTATATTATATCATAAGCAAACAGAGCAGACCCTGATCAGACAGCTCCTATAGGAGCCATCTGATCTGGGTCTGCTCTGTTTGCAAAGGCGTATTTATGGAGTAAAGGGTTAAATGTGGCTAAGATCCGTTATCATAAAAATATAGCCAGAAATATTACCTTATTCGCTCAAACTCGTATGCTGTGCTGCATTTAGCGAATGGTTCCGGCTTGCTCCAGTCCCAGAAGTACAGAGTGTTGCCCGCGGCGATGACCAGTACATGGTCAATCGGGTGAAAGGTCAGGGATGCAATTACTGTCGTGTTCTCAGTCTGCCATACTTCACAACCGTGACCCTACATTTTCATTGAGGGAGAAAAATAGTTTCATAACAAATCAAAACCCTCCAAAAATAAATTCAAGAAATAAATACAGAATTTTGCTTTCTTTAAACCTTTCCCTCAACGCTTTTTCACGCCTCTACAAACAGAGTAAATCCATATCAGATCACTTGTGTAGGAATATTATAAATATTAACCCTTTCATTCATATAAACATGTTTTCACACATTTTCAAAACAGAGTTGACCAAGATCAGTCAGCTCCTATGGGTGCTGTCTGATCAGGGTCTCCTGTTTCCTGGTGGAATTTATAAAATGGCTACAATGTTCCATATTTCATGATAACTATTTTGACCATGAATATTCAGTAGGTATTTAAATTTGGATTAAATAAAGAACAGGGAAAGGGTTAATTTACTAATATTGTTATATAAAATATTAAGTGAATACATTACTATGGCAAACAGTATAAAATTAGATCTAAAACAATCAATAAGCATGCTGACTCTGATTTCAGACTCCCTATAATAAAAATGTCTGATCTGGGTCTACTTTCACTGCAAAGGCAGCTAAAGGTGTCTTTATCAAATTAGTTATTACAGAGTAACCCTTTATAAAAGAAATATGCATTTCTACGCCTTTGCAAACAGAGTAGACCAAGATCAGATGGCACTTGTTGGAGCCGTCTGATCTGGGTTTGCTCTTTTTACTTATGCTATAGTATTGATATGATTCTACAGTTTCTGCAATGGCAACATTTCGAGTTCCATTATAACAGTTAATCTATTTAATATTCATGAGGTCATTAATTCTTACATGAATATTCACGGAGTAAAAAGTTAAAATGCAATTCATTGAATACAGTATTCATTGCTCTTACATAGAGGTCCCAGATTCTGACTTCTCCATGCAGGCAGCCGCTGGCTAGTATATGGCTGGAGGAGGGGTGGTATGCCAGGCACCAAGGGGTCCGAGGATGTCCATTCAGAGTCTTCACACATTTACCTGTGGCAATTTCTGACACCCGCACAGAGTGGTCACCATGAGTGGAGGCTACCTTTGTACTGAAAATAAAAAGAAACTACCAGTAATCATGCTTCTTTAAACTACAAAAATTGCAGCCTTCCCCTCCCATTCTGTCAGTGAAACAGATTATTCATCATCATTGTCCCATCTATTTTAAACAATCTAATTCTTCTGTGAGGCCACCATGGGGTGGATGACCTCCTAATTGCAGCGTCTTGCTGAATAAATTAAAATAAAAAAATCAGAACTCAATACCAACATGGCTGTATCATGTGCCAGAAATAAAGTATTTAACCACTTGTATGGGGCACATGCATGCACTGGTAATTGCAAAAAGTGAAGACCGAGATCAGAGGGCTCCTAGATGTATTCTCTTATCAGAATCTTTAAGTTTAAGCCTTACATATACTGAGTGGAATCTTTATCTATAGTAAAACACTGATGGGCTATCCACTCCACAAGTTCAGCATTGGAAGGACTTAACCCTTCGCTTGCTGAATTTTAAAATACATTTCTCCTTCTTTACCTATGCCCTGTTGTATAATTACATATATCTTCACTGTGTACAAGTATTTCGCTGTGCAATCACTGCTGTGGAGTGCACTAGTTGCACAATCAACTTGTAAATAGTGCAGACCCTGATGAGACAGCTCCTGCAGGAGCTGTCTCATCTGGGTCTTCACTATTTACAGGTATGTATATTAACGTGAATAGCAAGCTAAGGGTTAAGACTCCGACTGTTTTGAACTAATTTTTAAAAATTTGAGCTTACATCTTTAACCATTTACTCAAGATTGAGAGGCCTATGATGCTTTTGCAGACAGAAGAGCCCATCAGAGCTGTCTGATCGGAGTCTACTCTGTTTGCAAATACCAATATGAAAAGGTGTATCTATCAGAAAGGTTAAAGTTAAAAAACTCTATATCTGTATATCTGCAAAACTGTAGAGACCAAGTCTAATTTTTTTTGTCAGAAATGAAGCAGGCATATTTTTGCAGTGGCATTGTATTCAGCCTGTTACTCAGTCATACAGATGGTAGCTAGCAGTCTCCTCCTCACTGCGCTGCACAATGCAGTGGCCTAGGGTCACAGAGCGGGGTCACTTGCAGGCCATGTCCTTAACTGACCAGTCCTCCCTATCACTAACCCCAGAGGTCAGGCCATTGAGGCTCTTGACATGCTAACAATAATGCCCCTTTTATATTATTTTAATTATTTTGGATGACAATGCATTATTATAATTCACTCCCTAAGCTTCACTAACAACGGATCAAGAAATATTTCTTTGGTGTATATATACATGTTGTTGTACATGCATCTAGCACCTGAGTTAGATCTAAGCAATGAAAGTTTCCCCCATCAGTCAGCAGAAGGCCAGTTAAAGGTGTAACAATGCAGCATGCAACATTAATCCCTTCCCTCATATAAATGCTTTTCCATGCCTTTGCAAACAGGTTAGATCCAGATCAAATGTTTCCTATAAGAGCTGTTTGCACAGGGTCTGATCTGTATGTTCATGGAATAATATAAAACTGATTCTAGTTTCTGTCCAGGTAAAAAAGTCCCTCCGTCATGGTGCCATTTTAAAAATTCAGTGAGTTTTACTCAATGAATATTCATGTAAAAAATAATGACACCATGAATATTAATTAGATTAATTGTTTTAACAGCACAATGACAGACATGAAATTTTGGCCATGTCAAAATTAATATGTAGATTTAAATCTATTTTATATCATAACCCTTTCCTCCATAAATACATGTACGCTTTTCTCCCCCTCTGTAATAGTCACTTCTTGAAACCAATGTGATAAACAGAGCATTTGCTCCTATAGGAGCAAATGCTCTATTTATCACAATGGTTTCAAACTACAAACTTCTCAAATTTTCCTTTTCTCTAGTTAATGCTCCTTTTCGGTAGATTCATTGAAAGAGGTTGGATCTAAAAATAGCCTATGGAGGAAAGGGATAAGCAAACAGCAGATGTGAGGCTGATCAGTTGGCTCCTGGAGAAGCCATCTGATCTGGGTCTACCTTATTTTCAAAGGTATACGAAAGCATACTAATAGCGTACAGGGTTAATACTTCCATTATTTCTTTATGAATATCCACGAGGTAGGCTAAAGGGTTAAGACTTTGGACACTCAAAACAATTGTCAAAATTGCTGTCTATTCCAATTGTAATTTTTCTTTAACCCTTTCACTGTTCTATGTTTACTCCAAATTCCAATATCTACTGAATATCCATGGTCAAAATAGTAATAATGAAATACGGAAGGTGGGACTTGTCATTGTAGCCATTTTAAAAAGAAACAAATCTATCGAATTGCATTAGCAAACAGAGCAGACCATGGTCAGCTGGGTTCTGTATGAGCCATCTGATCTGGGTCTACTCTGTTTGCAAATGCATGACAACATGTTTATATGAAGGAAAGCAGTGTGAGTGACAGTTTGGATCCTGGTGAGACAAATCTACTGAGCACCTTATCTGGATCTGAATGATAGGCATAGGTTATCACTATTATCGCTGCTAGCGTTATAAAGAGTTAACCCTTTACCGTATGAATATTCATATAAGAATTAAAGCTTTTCATTGGCTGAATTTAACATTGATAATGGTATACGAACATAGGATGTTTAACCTTTTCCCTGTTCTATGTTTATTACTAATTGCAATACCTACAGAATATTCATTAACAAAATAGGTATAACAAAATATTGAAGGTGGAACATTGTAGACATTTTAGAAAGTAAAGAAACATATCTATCAAATTCTTATAGCAAACAGAGCAGACCCTGATCAGACGGCTCCTTCTGATCTGGGTCTAACTCTGTTTGCAAATGCGTGAAAACCCGTTTATATGAGGGAAAGGGTTAAGCTTTGCCAGAAATTATAGAACCGGATCTATATAACTCCATAAGCAAATAGAGCAGACCCTGACCAGACAACTCCTACAGGAGCTGTCTGATCTGGGTGTACTCTGATTGCAAAGGTGTGAAAAGGTGTCTCTGCCTAGTAAAGGGTTACCCTTCTCTTCATATAAAACCATTTTCACACATTTACAAATAGAGTAGACCAGATCAGATGCCTCCTATAGGAGCTGTCTGATCAGGGTCTGCTCTGTTTGCTGATGGAATTTGAAAGATCTGTTTCTTTACTTTCCAAAATGGTCACTATGTTCCACCTTCCATATTTCATTACAACTATTTTGTCCATGAATATTCAGTAGGTATTGAATTATTTTTTAAATAAACATAGAACAGGGGAAGGGTTAAGCTGTCATGCAGCTCCCATTATCTGTTGCCAATGGACCCCTAAATGAGCATGGGTTGATGCATTCTAATGGCCAGGTATCAATTCATATGAAAGACCTGCTCATCAGGCTGGATAATTAACCCTCATCACGCTATTCGAGGCTGACTCCCATTTTCAAACAGCCTCGATCCAGATGAGTGGCCTAGTAATTCAGCATCTCATCAGGTTCAAAGCTGTTTGACACTTGGTATACAGTTTCTTAACAGCTTGATCAAAAAATAAGTAGTCAACTTTGCGCTAGATCCAGTTTGAGAAGGCAATATTTTTTTTACAGAGGTGAAAGGGTTAATTTAGCCTTCTAAACACAATATCACTAGCATTTGTACACAGCTTGCTGGCAGATTACCATAACCCATTATTCCATCAATATACACCTTTCTACACATTTGCAAACAGAGAAGACCCGGATCAGACAGCTCCTATAGAAGCTGTCTGATCAGGGTCTGCTCAGTTTGCTCATGAAATAATACTCAAAAGTTTCTGCATTTGCAAAAAATTTTGTGTTCATGTGCTTTTATTAAAATAATCTAATAAATAACAATGTATTCCTGATGTCATTATTTCTTACATGAATATTCATGGAGTAAGGGTTAAATATATGGTGTTCCAACTTCTCCCCTCTCCAGTGGTTTATAAAGCTGAATAATTCAATTTGGCACCATTATGATAATCTTAAATTACACTGATACAGTAGCAAATAGAGTGGATCCTGATCAAACAGCTCCTCCCAATGAAATTTATACTTCATCCATTAAGAATATTAACCCTTTCCCTCATATACACATGTTTTCACACATTTGCAAACAGAGTAGACCCAGATCAGTCTGATCAGGGTCTGCTCCGTTTGCTAATAGAATTTGATATATCTGTGTCTTTAGTTTCTAAATTGGCTGCAAGGTTCCACCTTCCATATTTCATTATAACTATTTTGTTCATGAATATTCAGTAGGTATTGAAATTTGGAATAAACATAGAACTGGGAAAGGGTTAATGTGATAATCTACTTGAGCTGTATACAAAGGCATAGAAAGGCATATTCATAGAGCAAAGGGTTAACCCTTTCCCTGTTCAATACTCTTGTAAGAAATAATGGTATCATGAATATTTATTAGCTAAATCTATATATATTGTGGAAATGTCAGGGGGATTTTTTGCTTTGACAAAAAGTGTTGAGTCAGATCAATATCATGGCATTATCAAACAGAGCAGATCCTGATCAGACAGCTCTTTGTCTTACAGGAGCTGTCTGATCAAGGTCTACTGTGTTAGGAATGACATATCAAGGCTGATTTATGGAGTAAAAGGTTAACCCACTATCCTATCAGTACTTAACCCTTTCCCTCATATAAACGTGTTTTCATGCATTTGCAAACAGAGTAGACCCAGATCAGACGGCTCATACAGAACCCAGCTGACCAGGGTCTGCTCTGTTTGCTAATGCAATTCGATAGATTTGTTTCTTTACTTTTTAAAATGGCTACAATGACAAGTCCCACCTTCCGTATTTCATTATTACTGATCAGGGTCTGCTCTGTTTGCTAATGAAATTTGATAGACCTTTTCTTTAATTTCTTAAATGGCTACAGTGTTCCACTTCCATATTTCATTATAACTATTTTGTCCATAAATATTCAGTAGGTACTGAAATTTGGAATAAACATAGAACAGGGAAAGGGTAAAAATTGTCATATCTACAGCGCTGGACTTTCATTCAACCTACATGTATGTATCATCAAACAGTAACTGTTAACCCTTTACCTCATGAATATTCATGTACAAAATAATGACATCATGGATATTAATATTTATTCTGGACATTATGAACATAATAAGTTTTAGCCATGGCAGAAACTTTAGACTCAGATCTACATTATTTTATATGCAAACACCAAAGACCCTTATCAGATAACTCTGTCTGATCTGGGTCTACTCCTCTTGCAAAGCCGTAAAAAGGGGCCTCTATGAGGTAAAGGGTTGAATCATAACAATGGCAGACTCTCCTTAAATACTTCATCCAGCTGACCCTTGTTTGAGCTACAGGTCCTACCCACCTTTCCAGCTTCTGTTACGAGACTGAATGTTCCCCGAGTAATTAACCCTCTCACCAAAAAACTTTCCCCTGGGTCAAAAGGTGACCCTGCCTTTGTAATGGCCATTTTGTGACATTCCAAATTACAAGGCTTAAGTAATAGAGGAATTATGGCAACACACAAGTTTAGTCTGGGTGTAAAACTCCTTAGGTCACGGCTGAGTCAATGAACTGATATTAACAGTGAGTCTCAAACTTGTCTAATGTTTTCTGCTTTGTGGCTTTCTCCTTCCTGTACTTCAGATTAATTAACCCTTTCCACCATGAACTTTATGTAAGAAATAATGACACCCTGAATGCATTCTTCTAATGACATATATGCACACAGACAGTGTGGGTCATGGCAGAATCTGTATAATCATATCTATGTATCATCAGCAAACAGAGCAGATCCTGCATCAGATGGCTCCTATAGGAAATGTCTGATCTGGGTCTACTCTTGTTAGCAAAGGCATTGAAGATGTATTTATGGAGTTATCATGTAGGAGAGCTGTCATGGTCTGCTCTGTTTGCTGATGAAATTATTAAGATCAGATACTAGTTTTTATCTATGCCAGAAATTAAGTCCTAGAATATGTATTAACCACACTTTTCAAAGCCTCTGCAAACAGAATTATAATGCAGATCAGGCAGTTTATTTAGGAGCTGTCAGATCAGGATCTGCCTTGTTTGCTTATGCTTTGTAAAGTAGATAAGATCCTACAGGTTGTCTCAGCCAAAAAATCATTTAACCCTTTACTCCATACATATGCCTTTCTATGCATTTGCAAACAGAGTAGACTCAGATCAGATGGCTCCTGTAGGAGCTGTCTGATCTGGGTCTGCTTTGTTTGCTTTTGGCATGATATAGATCTGATTCTACAGTTTTTATTTCTTTGAAAAGTGTACGCTATAAAAATTCAGCTAATAGATGTTCCTCAGGTGTCATATTTAACATGAATATTGAACAGGGAAAGGGTTAAAAATCTATTAACCCTTTCCTTTATTATAGCAATGCATTCACTTGTTTAACTAATTAATATTCATAATGAGCAGTCTGCCATGAATGTTCAATAGCTAAAGGGTTACACAGTTTGGATCCTGATGTGACTTTCTGCAGCTCAGTATACTGTCTTGCCTAGCATGTGAAATGCACTACAAACTAGCCTGCAGCATACTAAGTGTGATCACTGTGACCCCTGTTTGGCTCAGAGTGACCCCAGTGACCAGGCCGAGGTGGTGTTATCCTCAACACAGTACAATGTAAACAGTTCCTCCATTAGCCTTCTGTATACAGACCAGTTAAACTCTTTCAGCGTGGGGAAACAAGTCATTAATGTCCTTTGCTAACAGTGTAGACCCAGATAAAAGGGCCCTTAGGAGAGCCATCTTATCTGAGTGTCTGCACTGTTTGTCATGTTAAAAAATCCCTGACTGTTCATGGTAAGAATGGCCTGTTAGAATTTTGATACGGTCCATTTGAAAATTAACCCTTTCCTCCATAAATACACCTTTCAGTTTCTACGCCTCTGTAGAAGTCACTTTTTGAAACCATTGTGATAAATAGAGCATTTGCTCCATATGAGCAAATGCTCTATTTATCACAATGGTTTCTTAACTACACAATTCAAACATTTTCCTTTATTCTAGTAAATGCTCCTTTTCAGTGGATTTATTCAAAGAGGTTGGGTCTAAAAATAGCGTATGAGGTAATGGGATAACCGCTGAAAGGGTAAATGCCTGGTCTAGATCAAAGCTACTTCATTCAATAACTGCACATTTTACTGAAAATACAGCAAATACATTCAATTTGTATAAAGATGTATCATAGAAGCAAAAAGTGTTTTCTCAGCAGTAAAAACATACATTCTAACCAGAGCAATCAGTGATAAAGCTACCATAATTACTTGGACACCCTATCTCCCCTCAATGTTGGATTGTAATGCCAAATTATCAAATTGTTCAAAATTTTGACAACTTTACATTAGACTGAAATAATAGCAAATAGTGTATTGCCATTAATTTTCATCTGGGTGAGCACAATTTGCCTAAAGTTTGTCTGAAAACTTAAGGGTAATTAGGGTAGATTATGTAAGTGTACATGTACCTGCTAGCTGTGATGCACCAGGCACTCAAAGAGCCAATTCTAATGATTTGCAGCAAGATAGGGTTTGGTGGAGAAATTAACCCTTCGCTTGCTAATCGCGTCAATATTTCTACCTGTAAATAGTGAAGACCCAGATGAGACAGCTCCTGCAGGAGCTGTCTCATCAGGGTCTGCACTATTTACAAGTTGATTGGGCAACCAATGCACTCCACAGCAGTGATTGCACAGCGAAATACTTGTACACAGTGAAGATATATGTAATTATACAACAGGGCATGGGTAAAGAAGGAGAGATATGTTTTAAAATTCAGCATGAGAAGGGTTAAACCATTTCTTTTATATAAATGCCTTTCTACAAATTTGCAAACAGATTAGTTGACTCCTATAAAAAGCTATGGCGGCCATAGAAATCATAATTCCTTGCTAAAATTTTACAGCGATCCCTAAAAGATAAGGAAACGTTGTATGGACGCAAGGGATGACTATTGAGGTCAAAATGACCAGTAGTTCAGAAACTTTTTGTACTATCACAACTATTGCAATACTATCACAATCAAATTTTTAAAAGAAGGGTAAACGTAGTGAATTAAAATGACTAAATCAACATTTAAGATCAGCCTTTTTGTCTCTATACTTATAGAAACAGCATATATACAAAGCATTTTTTTTTTTAATCTGGACTACAAAAAGCACCATTTCCAGTATACCTGGAGCATAAACTAACATAACATTGTGCATGTGAAAATAATTATTTTGAGTTTTGATAAACAGTGCTTCCTGTATTTAACAACTTTTGTTTGAATCAGGAAAAAAAGTTGTTGTATGGAGCGGGGAGTATGCAGCATGTCATTTCACCTTTTAAATGATATAAACAAACATCTCTTCATATATTTGCAAACAAGGTAGACACAAATTAATCAGAGACAGATGTTTTTTCATATGATCGATAAGATTTGAAGCGTTCCCACTATACTCAAGAAAACTACCAGAACTATTGATTGTGGAATTAACTATTGGCGATATTTCTCGATAGTCAGAATTACTATCAAACTATTAATACTATATCAGAAGCTCAACTATTGCGATATATCGATAGTTCAACCAATATAAAGTTACACATCTAATGGACGCTGCAGATTTTCTACGGCCGCAACAGAGCAAATGTGACCCAGGATTTAAAGCAAACACAGCAGATCCTGATCAGACAGCTCCTTTAGGAGCCATCCGATCTGGGTCTACTCTGTTTTCAGATGATTAAAAGCCATATTTATGAAGTAAAGGGTAATGCAACCCCTAATAATTAAATCTACAGAATACTTATATTCTGAGGAATACATTAAATATACACTTTAACCCTTTCTTTCATAGAAAACGCGTTTTCAAGCATTTGCAGAGTAGAGCAGACCCAGACCAGACTGCTCCTGTTGAAGCCGTCTCATCAGGGTCTGCTCTGTTTGCTAATGGAATTTGAAAGATCTGTGTCTTTACTTAACCCTTTCCCTATTCTATATTTAGGCCAATTTTCAATACCTACTGAATATTCATTAACAAAATAGTTATAAAGAATTCTTGAAGTTGGAACACTGTAGACATTTTAGAAAGTAAAGAAACAGATCTATCAAATTCTAATAGCAAACAGAGTAGACCCTGATCAGACGACTCCTCTAGGAGCTGTCTGATCTGGGTCTACTCTGTTTGCAAATGCGTGAAAACACGTTTGTATGAGGGAAAGGGTTAAAGGTCAGTAGGTGTTCTTTTCACGCATTTGCAAACAGAGTTGACCCAGATCAGACAGCTCCTTCAGGTTCTGCTCGGTTTGCTAATGGATTTTGAAAGATATGTTTCTTTACTTTCTAAAATGGCCACAATTATCCACCTTCCATATTTCATTTTAACTATTTTGTCCATCATATTCTAAAATATTCATATAAGAAATAATGATATCATGAACATCTATTAGACACAATTCTAAAGAGTTGTCACAGCAATGTGTTTGGTAGAGAAATAAATAGTTATTCTTGAAAATGTTTTAATTTGTGGATCTTATCTGCTGGACATCTGTGATCAGATGGCTCCAACAAAAGGTGTCTGATCTGGGTCTACTCCTTTTGCATAGGCGTCAAAGGGTGTCTCCATGAGGTAAATGTTACCCATATTTCCCCAACATGTTTCGTTGAAGATATGACAACAAACTTATTCTTGATGGTTTGGTCACTAAACCAACTACCAGACCTTTATACCTAATACAATACAACCCCTCTAAACTGGGATTCTAGTAAAGAAGAATTAAGATACTTTAAGGCAGGTGGCTGCTTAATGGAGGATGAAAGTCATGCAGAAAGCTCTTTTAGGAGCATTAAGCCTGCATTAAGACGCCACCTGTTTCCAAAACCAATATTTATGCTAAATTTAACCCTTAACTCCATAAATACCCCTTTCTATGCCTTTGCAAACAGAGTAGATCCAGATTAGATGGATCCTATAGGAGCTGTCTGATTAGGGTCTGCTCTGTTTGCCAGTGGAATAATATAGATCAGATTCTACAGTTTCTGCTTCGGTAAAAAAATTCATGTGTGAATATGACATTTTAAAAATTAATGTGATTGATATTCATGACATCATCATATCTAAATTCTAACATGAATATTCATGGAGTAAAGGGTTAATGTCCTGTTTAGTGGGATTTTACAGTATTCTAGAAATAGCAAATCACTTTTTTAACCCGTTCCTCCATAGGCTATTTTTAGATCCAACTTCATTGAATGAATCTACCCGAAAGGAGCATTTACTAGAGAAAAGTAAAATTTTAGAATTTTGAAGTTTGAAATCATTGCGATAAATACAGCAATTGCTCCTATAGGAGCAAATGCTCTATTTATCACAATGGTTTCAAGAAGTGGTCATTACAAGGCGTAGAAAGGCGTATTTATGGAGGAAAGGGTTAAACATTACAAGTGAAACTCAGCAAAGTATGATGCAAGCAGATCTAACGGTGTATTTATCTTTGACAATCAAAATGCCTCTGAGAGGCCATGTCCACAAGTGCCCATTGATACTGGCCAGCTACAGCCTGTCCTCAGATACACCTCTCCAAGCCTGACCACTGAGTGACCCAAGTGATGACCTGGTCAACAGCCAAAATAACCCCATAGCCACTCCAAGGCAAATAACTGCATCATATCAGCCCAATAAAACCCAATAGAAATACCTTGCATCAGCCAGAGGCCACAGTGACAGGCCACCCTCCTAACCCCATTGAAAACCAGGTATGATCCATAATTGTCAAACAGTCTTCTGTTCAGTGTGACAGAACTGTATTTGCTAGAGGAATCTGAACGACAACAAGTGGGGACCCAGATCAGACAGCTCTATCTGGGTCTGTGCTGTTTTCTAAGCACTTGTTTCCCACAATCATTCAAAGAGCTAAACTGCCTTATGGTAGTACACATAACTGTAGAATCAATCTGTAACATTCCACACCTAAAAAGAGCAGATCCTGATCAGACAACTCCTACAGGGCCTGCCTGATCTGGGTCTACTCCGCTTGTAAATGTGTGAAAAGGAGTCTGTATCAGGTAAAGGGTTGTTTATTCAAGATTTGTCATGGTTGAAACTGTTGAATCAGATCTATATCATATAAGCAAACAGAGCAGACCCTTATCCTGTAGAAGCCATCTGATCTGGGTCTGCTCTGTTTGCATTGGCGTATTTATGGAATAAAGGGTTACTTCACAATTTGTGTACAGTATGGCCTATAATTAAATTATGAGCACAGAAATTTTTTTTTAAGATGTATTCCCTATACTGCTTTAACCATTTACTTCATAAGTTCATGTATACCTTCTAATGCATTTGCAAACAGTAGATCCAAATCAGATGGCTCCTGTAGGAGTTGTCTAATAAGGGTCTACACTGTTTGCTTAAGCATTATTAGATCTGATTCCAGTTTCTGCCATGCCCAAAATATCCTGGATTCATATATCGAGCTCAGCTCATACCAATTTATGATGCATTATTTCTCACATAAAGTTTCTTGTACATGTAGTAAAGGGTTAAAATCAATCTCTGCACACAATAATTGTTGATTACTAGCCATTGATACATAACCTTTAACTCCAAGGCTATTCATGCCAAAATTAATGACATCACCAGTACTCATTAACTGATTTTTTTTAATAAATAATATTAACCCTTCCCTTGCTATTCACGTCAATATACCTACATGTAAATAATGTAGACCCAGATGAGACAGCTCCTGCAGGGTCTGCACTATTTACAAGTTGATTGTGCAACCAGTGCACTCCACAGCAGTGATTGCACAGTGAAATACTTGTACACAGTGAAGATATATGTAATTATACAACAGGGCATGGGTAAAAAAGGAGAAATGTATTTTAAAATTCAGCAAGAGAAGGGTTAATGGCAATATGAACAATGGACTTATTTTTAACCCTTTTAACTCCATAAATATGCCTTTATATGCCTTTGCAAACAGAGTAGACCCTGATCAGATGGCTCCTATAGGAGTCGTCTGATCAGGGTGACCGCTCTGTTTGCTTATGATATACTGTAATGCAGGTGTGATTCTTGTTTCTGCCATGGCCAAAAAATCCTGTTTCCATGTGTTAACAAATCAATCTAATTAATATTCTTACATGAATATTCATGGAGTAAAGGGTTCATCACAACAGAAACTGTGATCCAGACCAGATGTCAATAAAATATCCTGTTATTTTGCACCTCTGTATCTAAATAGTTTCTACATCGAAACAAGCAAAGAGTCGAGTACTTGTGCCTTTTTATTTCTCTATAAATAAGAATGATGACATCACTGACACAGCTTAAGTTCAATATGTACATACATGTATGTAACATCTGCCATCTGAATTTTTTCCTTCAATTTAGACCAAAACATTTACTGCTGTTCCAACATTGTACAGGGCATAACATTTTTTTTTAAATTATATACCAGAATGAAGTGTGATTTTAAATTAATACTTTTAAAACCAGCTAATGATTACATTAATCAACCATCTTGCACAAAGTGGAAAATCTCTGACAGTCTAATACACAAAAAGCTACCGCTAGGTTAAATTCGTATGACAGAAATTGTTTAAGTCCTAACATACCACAATTGCAAATGGAAGTTGCAATCTTCGAGTGTTAAACCTTTCCCCAAACTGCTTTTTCACACCTTTGCAAGCAAAGTAGACCCAAATCAGATGGCTCCTATAGTCTAGGAGCCGCCTGATCAGGGTCTGCTCTGTTTGCTAATAGCATTATATAGATCTATGATTGTACAGCTTCTACCAAGGTAAAATAAGCCTGTGTTAACCCATTCCTCCATAGGCTATTTTTAGACCCAGACCCAACCTCTTTGAACAAACCTACTAAAAAGGAGCATTTACTAGAGAAAAGGAACATTTTAGAATTTTGTAGTTTGAAACCATTGTAATAAATAGAGCATTTGCTCCTATAGGAGCAAATGCTCTATTTATCACAATGGTTTCAACAGGTGATATTTACAGAGGCGAAGAAAGGCGTTTATAAGGAGGAAAGGGCTAATGTACCATAGTAAAAGCCTAGCTAATAAATATTCACGATGTCATGATTTCTGACATTATTACTGAACAGGCAAAGGGTTACAACTTACAACATCAGTCATAAGACCTTTTTATAAAACGAGCCCAAGAGCATCAGTTTGTATATATGTTATACATGTAAGCCTTAACCCTTCCCCTCATACATGTTTTCATGCATTTACAAACAGAGTAGACCCAGATCAGACGGCTCCTAGAGGAGCCATCTGATCAGGGTCTGCGCTGTTTGCTTATGAATCTAGATAGATATGTTTCTTTAATATTTTAAATGACTACTATGTCCCACCTTCCGTATTTCATTATAACTATTGTATCCATGAATATTCAGTTGGTCTTCAAATTTGTAATAAACATAGAACAGGGAACTGACATATCGATTCCCATTCCTAAGCCATATCCTTTCTTGTTAGAGGTCACTAACCCTTTTACTCCATGATTATTCATGTAACAAATAATGACATCATGAATATCAATTAGATGAGCACATGGACAAAGGAATTTATTGGCCATGGCAGAAACTGTAGAATAATATATATGTATTATATCATAAGCCAACACAGCAGACCCTGATCAGACAGCTCCTATAGGAACCATCTGATCTCGGGCTACATTGAATAGGTCATTCTGATGAATATCAGCATGACAGGATTTAGCAGATTATATAAAAAATACTTAACCTAGATTTCCAGATCTTTTACTTCATAAATATTCACGAAAGAAATAATGACCATATGATTATGAATATTAATTAGCAGAACTTTTATAGATTTTATAGTATAAAGTTTAAAACCACAATGAACAAATTATTATTTTACCATAGCACAAACAGTACAATCAGATCTATATTATTTCATATAAGCAAACAGAGCAGATCCTGATCAGATAACTCCTGCAGAAGCTCTTTGATCTGGGTCTAAATTGTAACATGTGTATCTGTCAGGTAAATGGTTAAATATTACTCTGTTTGTGGATCTGTCCAGGGTACACTGTAAATTGCACAGCACATGTGAAAACATAATACTTACCCATCTGGGCTGAACTCCATAACGAATGTGGACCTGCATCTCCCAGGCATGGCACATGCCTAAATGATAAAAGAGAAGGTCATCAAGTTATACAATGTTCATATAGGCACAATTTTGTAACTATGTGTACAATAGAACCTATATTATTCCTTAACCCATTCCCTCATAGGTTATTTTTAGATCCAACCACTTTGAATAAATCTACCCAAATTGAGCATTAACTAGAGAAAAGGATTTTTTTAGAATTTTGCAATTTGAAACTATTGTGATAAATAGAGCATAAATTTGCTCCTATACATTATAACATAGGAGCAAATGCTCTATTATAAATAACAATGGTTTCAACAGGTGACTTTTACAGAGGCGTAGAAAGGCGTATTTATGGAGGAAAGGGTAAGTAGTATACATACAGAACAGGTCCTAGAGCTACAGATAAATCATAAAGCTGCATACCCAAATATTAACCCTTCGCTTGCTGAATTTTAAAATACATTTCTCCTTCTTTACCCATGCCCTGTTGAATAATTACATATATCGTCACTGTGTACAAGTATTTCACTGTGCAATCACTGTTGTGGAGAGCACTGGTTGCACAATCAACTTGTAAATAGTGCAGACCCTGATGAGACAGCTCCTGCAGGAGCTGTCTCATCTGGGTCTTCACTATTTACAGGTACGTATATTGACGTGAATAGCAAGCGAAGGGTTAAAATTGTCATTTCTCCACCAAACCCTATACTGTGACCACTCTTTAGAATCGTCTGAGATTCTCAAAAAGACGATTCTAAAGAGTGGCCACAGTATAGGATTTGGTAGAGAAATAAAGGAGATATTCTTGAAAATGTTTATAATTAGGCATCTTATCTGGACCTATGAGATCCTGATCAGACAACTGTCCAACAGGGGCTGTCTGATCTTGGTCTAAGCTGAGTGGTCTGATAGAGTATCTATTCTGTATATACATTGTATAAATAAGGAATAATATAGTATCTGAATCATACATGAATATTAACAAGGAAATGGATAGATACAATCTGCAAATAGTATAGACCCAGATCAGGTGTAATGAATTCTGTTATGCTTCATATTCAATAAACAGTGTACTGTGATTAAAACATGACTGTCTGAAGATTATACTTCTCTATGGGAACAATATATAGTAAATTATAGTTGCCCCTTTCCCTCACACATGTATAAATGCCTTTTCACGCCTTTATAAAAAGAGAAGACCCAGATCAGATGGCTCCTATTGGAGCTGTCTGATCAGGGTCTGCTTAGTTTGCTTTATGATATAATATAGATCTATCTAATCCCACAGTTTCTGTCTGAGCCAAAATGCCCTGTGTTCATATGTCATTATAAAAATCTGATTAATATTCATGGTGTCAACAGGTATGAATATTCAACGGGTAAAGGGTTACGCAAAAAACAATCAATTATTATTTCCATGTGTTAACCCTTTGCGTCATGAACAATCATATAAGAAATAGTGATATCACAAGTATTTATTACCTGAATAATGGTTTAGTGATATCACAAGTATTTATTACGGTACCTGAATAATGGTTTAGTGATATCACAAGTATTTATTACCTAAATAATGGTATAGTGATATCACAAGTATTTATTACCTAAATAATGGTATAGTGATATCACAAGTATTTATTACCTGAATAATGGTATAGTGATATCACAAGTATTTATTACCTGAAAAATGGTATCTATATATATAGTGATATCATGAGTATTTATTACCTGAATAATTGTGAAGAGATATGAACACAGAAATATAGGAATTGTTTGGACAGAGTCTGCTTGGATTGTATTAACACTTTCCCTCATATAAACTCCTTTTCACACATTTGCAAACAGAGTAGACCCAGATCAGATGGCTCCTAGAGGAGCAGTCTGATCTGGGTCTGCTCTGTTTGCTAATAGAATTTGAAAGATCTGTTTTCTTTACTTTCTAAAATTAGCTGAAGTATTCCACCATTCAGTGAGGTACTGACATTTGGAATACATAATTATAGAACAGGGATAGGGTTAACAATGTGACAATTCTGATTCTACAGTTTATGGCAAACATTTTCATGTTCCTATTAATGCAAATAACAAAATTCAACTAATTGATATCCATAAAGTAATGATTTCTTCCAAGAGTATTCTTACGACAATCGGTTGCAAGAAAACATAGCTTTAACTGTTTTTCACACCAACAGAGTAGACCCAGATCAGGTGGCCCCTGTAGGAGATCTATAATAATAGATCTGACATTACAGTTTATACGAGTACCAAAATCCGCTGATAAATATTCATGATGTCATTATTTTTGACATGATTATTCAACATAGAAAGCCGAAAGGGTTAAATATTTTGGCTGCTTGTGGGAAACCAGCTCAAGGTTTCTTGGGTGAAAAGTCAGTGACCTAACCACCAAGCCAAAGAACTGATTTACTAAGATGGTAAAGGTAGGGCTACTGACCTGTAACAAGGATTATTAGGTAAAGGGTCAAGTGGTCATTTTTACTGTTACGTTTTTTAAGTCAATTCCTCTAGTAATACAGTCAAGTCTCTCTACTATGACTGCTCAAAAGAAGTCTAATTCTGGATTTTAAAATAAGTGGTAGCTTAATGCACAACAAAAGCTTCCTGCATTACTTTTGTCCTAGATTAACCCTTTCATTCATATTAACGCCTTTTCATGCTTTTGCAAACAGAGTAGACCCAGATCAGACAGCTACGGTAGGAGTCGTCTGATCAGGATCTGCTCGATTTTCTTTTGGAATGATATAGTCTCATGTAGATAATAAAATACTGTGTACATATGGCATTATATAGATACAGCTAATAAATATTCATGAAGTCATTATTTCTTACATGAATATTCAACAGGGAAAGGGTTATGATTAATATGAAACCTTTTCCTTCTAAAGATTCCTATGTTAACGCATTCCTTCATGTTGACATCTCTGTAAAAGTCACTTTTTGAAGCCATTGTGATAAATACACTATTACCTCTCTATAACAGCCACTAAATTACATCCTATAGGAGCATTCTGTTATACTTTCACCTTGCTTTAAGCTGCCACCTGCCCTAAATACCAACTAATTAACACATTTTAGTGGCCGTTATAGAGGTTTTATTGTATCTAGCATTTACTCCATAGGAGCAAATGCTCTATTTATCACAATGGTTTCAGAACTACACATTTGTAAAATTTTCCTTTTCTCTTAGTCTAGTAAATGCTCCTTTTATTCAAAGAGGTAGGATCTAAAATTAGCTTGTGAGATGATGGGTTAAAAAATTATGTGCTTGTTTAAGTGCAACTCTACTGTAGTAAACATGTATGTTGAGATTAGGTATTGTGTAAATCCTTAAAATGTAAATGCAGAGATCCAGATAGTATGTGTAAATCAAAACAGTTTCAAGAATAACTTCTTTATTTCTCCACCAAACCCTATGTTGTGACCACTCTAAAGAGTAGCCATAATATAGGGTTTGGTAGAGAAATGACGATGTTAGTATTTGAGTATGCACATTTCTGTTGCCCTGTATATATGTGTATGAAATTTTACCCTATTATACTGAGTGAACTCATGTAATTCAACAATGGAGCATTCCTGTTCTAAATTTAAGTCAGCATTCCCATGGTTACAGCCTGGCTGTCAGAAAGTTCTGTAAACAGTGGCATACCAATTATTAAAATTTCTCATTTCTCCACCAAGCTCTCTATCTTACAGACCTATAAGAATCGCCTCAGGGAGAAATAAAATTTAGAGGTCAGGAGAAACAAAAAAAATATTTGTAACCCACACCAAATCTTGTAAAAAACACATATCTAGAGCCCTGAGAACCAGCTGGACTTACCTTGTTGACAAACTTGGTAGAGACATTGCCTTCTACGTATTCCTCTATCTGCCTGTGACAGTTCTTCTTCCTACCCAGCCCACCATACTGTCGCTGCTGTATCAAGGAGGTAACATTCATTCCTTACCTCTGAAAACACATACATGTACATAATATCTTGTATGCAAATATCAAAGAAGTTGCTTGACAAGCAACCTCTTTGATATTTGCATACAAGATATTATATGTGGTAGCACATAAAAATAATAAATAGGATTTGATTTTACATTAATGATTAACCCTTTCCCTCATATAAACGTGTTTTCACGCGTTTGCAAACAGAGTAGACCCAGATCAGACGGTTCCTAGATCAGGGTCTGCTCTGTTTGCTAATAAAATTTGATATCTATCTATCTATTTCTTTACTTTCTAAAATGTCTACAATGTTCCACCTTCCATTATTTTGTTAATGAATATTGAGTAGGTATTGAAATTTGGTCTAAATATAGAACATGGAAAGGGTTAATCAGCTTCAAAAGTTTGTTACAATCTGTGCATTAAGCAGTCACCTCTACAATCTGTGTACATGTAATTTAGTATTAACCTTTACTCCATGAATATTCATGAAAGAAATAACATCATGAATATTAATACGATTCATTTTTATAATGCATATGAACATTAGAAATTTTAGCCATAGCAGAAACTGTAGAGTCATACATATCTATATAATATCATAAGCAATCAGACTGAGAGCAGACCCTGATCAGATGGCTCCTATATGGACTCTAAGGAGCGGTCTTATCTTGGTCTAAATACTGTTTGCAGACGTTGAAAGGCATAATTATACCAGTATTTATGGAGGAAATGGTTAACCCTTTCCCTCATATAAACCTGTTTTCACTCATCTGCAAACAGAGCAGACCCAGATCAGACGGCTCCTAGATAAACTGGCACTGATAGACATACAGACATATGGCTGAGAAAGGGCAGAACTTACAAAAACCAAAGATCCATTTTAAGTCTGTTAATTAAGACAATGCAGTCCAAGACTAAATGTGTGCTTAAAGCTCCTAAGTATACACCAGCTGTCTGCAGTACTTCCATCCAGTATTAAGATTATTTAAACGACTGCATCTAAATTTCTCCTCACCAGAGATTTTATACATGATTGCATGTCTGTCCAGAGACATATATACTAGGTTGGCGTTATAGGTTGCCAAAATCGCCATAGGCGATTACACTTTCCAGCCGGCCAGTAAAAATGTCAATCTCATCAATTTAGGCGATTGAATTTTTTTGTCAATTATAAAACTGAAAATTCAGTCTTCACTCGCCAAAACAGTGCTGTTATCCAACCCGCTAACAGATCATAAAACTGTTCTTATCAGTTTGCTAATTAATGCTTGGGTAATTGGAGCCCTTCCAGCATGAGACAATTGTCTGCGTACCTCTGATTACGATGCCCTGGAGGCAGGGGTTAAATCCATTCACACATTATAGGGCTGGAGAATCCTAAACTTTTACTAATGTCCTGCCAACTGCTTTTGTCTTATTTTACTTAAATTCATTGTTAAAATTTCTGTAATTCTACTCATCTTGCAAGAAAGTTACTAGTCATGGCGAGCGGACAAGTGGAATTTTCCAGACTATCTACCCTGTCAAACTTGCTTCGGCATCACAAGTGGTGACTTGCCACACATTGTGTGTAATCTCCACGCAAACTACCGTAGTTCTGAGAGTATTCCGCATTAAATTTAATTTAATGATTTAAAAGTGTGTCACTCAATCACGTGATTTGAGTCTCAGTGAACTGTTTGACTTAGCAGTTTAACTTTCATGACCGTAAGAAGCTCTAAAACTGATGATGGCCTTTATAAGACATTGAATAATTCCTGCAATACATCAATGTCTAATCTAAAAACAGGTTTATGGCGGTTGCTTTATGAAAAAATAGACAAAGAAAACAGACATTGAGCAGATCTGCACAGTGCTAGAATGGACTGAAATCTGCTGTTATGTAATTTCCTTGTGAGAGTTCAGAGCCAAGTCATTTATGTCTATTGGTCATTTCGGACCCAAATCAGTTCATCCTTGGAAGTTTCAAACCCAATTATGCAACAAGTTGATGCAGTTACTGCTTACATATATGTATGGATGTTATTGGGGTGAAATGATAACGGTTGACAGAAACTAATTAATATATTCATCTGGATTGACATATATTTATTAACCATTATGCCTGTACATAGTGTATTTCTAACTTATCAATGTTTTCTTAATTGAAGCAAACACTGTAATTGAAGTTACAGTTAACCCTTTCCCCTGTTCTGTGTTAAATCAAATTTCAATACCTACTGAATATTCATGGACAAAATAGTTATAATGAAATATGGAAGGTGGAACATTGTAGCCATTTTATAAAGTAGAGGAACGGATATTTCAAATTCCACAAGCAAACAGAGCAGACCCTTATCAGATGGCCCCTATAGGAGCCATCTAATCTTGATTTACCCTGTTTGCAAATGTGTGAAAACAAGTTTTACGGTTTATATGAAGAAATGGGTTTAACCTCTTTTAAGCAGCCAATCAATGAATAAGCATTGAAGTCTCAAAATACAGGTTACTGTTTAATGCAGGAAGCTCCTAACAGAGCTTCCTGTATGTGTAGCCCCCCTTTCACCCTTTACGTATAAGTTGGGCCGCCGAAAAAGTTGGCTACTAAAATTTTTGACTGGCGCCAACCTAGCATATATACCATACAGTGTTTAGGCTAGAATCCTAACTCTGTGGGTCATTTTGACCCATTATCACTCAAAACAGTGGGTCATTTTCTAAATCAGTGGGCCAATCTACATATCACTACAGTAACTTAATAAAATAGGCCCTAAAAATCAGTGTGTGCAGCACTGAAGATTGCCAGTCTGCTCAACTGAACTGACAGACAGCTTATGGTCATTGCTCACTATGTGTCTAGTGATCGTACTAACTTGTACAAAAATTGTCTGTTCCAATTGAAAATGCATTAGAATTCTTTGTGTTTATGCACAACTTACAAAACATTCTATTTTTTCACCATCGTAACTTCGTAAGTAAGCCATGACGCGTAGGTCGAGAGTTATTTTGGTTGGAACTTTCTGGTATTCCCGCCGGTTGACGATGACGGCGCATCTTTTTCTGTTTCTTGGCTGCCGATTTGCCAGTAGGGAAAAATGACAGAAAAGACGTTTGCTGTTTTTCAGCAGACATTTTCAAATTACGACGATTCAGAGTAGAAAATCTAGTTTCGATTCCCTGCAGCGCACGGAATAACATAATCCGATTCGTTAGTCATACAGACGCTGTACTGTAAAAGAGAACGCTATAAATCATGCGTCTGGGGTACAGGAAATGATGCGGGCAGTGAATAATAGGCTAAAACACGGACCGAGATGGATTTCGGCAATTTTTCGGGACGGAATACGATGCGCCAAAATGACCCACGGAACTTTTTTTCATGCGCCATTTTTAATTATTCTGCGTCAATGACGCAGAGGCACGGCCTAGCCCAAACACTGTCCCATAATATATGTTTATGCCTCTGGTTTGTCAACTTTGTTGTCCTTCATTGTGTTTAGTGTGTTTTCCTTTAAAAGCTGTGTGCAAACAATGTGGAACTTGATTGAGGAAAAACCTCTACTACCGCACGACACACGCCGGACATTCAAGTCTCCCAAAAGCTCACCCTGAGCTTTGCTCAGGTGAGCTAAAAAACTAAAGCCTAGGCTACTAACATATTTAACAATTGTTTGGTCTGTTTATGCATCCGTTAATGTAGAGAAAATATGGTCCGATTCGTGATACCGTCTGATCAGGGTCTGCTCTTCCATCAACGAGCTATAAGACAGTATGCTAAATTTGTGATGGTTGCAGTCTTACAGTCTCATGGCAATACGTCAAATACGGGGTGGAAATCGTTAATTTTCTAATTTACAATCTGGTCATATTAGACCTAATTTTCGATGTAAATCTGCACTTTTGTGGCAATTGCGTCATTCGAACAACAACTGACCTCAGATACGCTCATAAATCCACACTGTTGTTGTCATGCGATGTGAGTGTATACATGTACACATGAGCCCAATATAGCGGTTACTGTTAAGCGCTACGAGAAAGCGGATTAAGTGGATTAAAAGCAACCAAAAAATAGCTCTGTTCGGAAGTTCTCTTGTCAGGTACAAACATTTAATACAAATTTATACTACTGTATGTCTCTCTATTTAAGAATTATGTCGTATTTTGGCAGAAAATCCAGCCCAACAGGAATCATTAGGTGTGTTCTAACCTAAATCAGTCTTAATGCCTGTGTACTCTGTTGGGATATCGTTAAAACTGAAAGTAGCTCGATATCACCATTTAGAGTCTGTAGGTCTGCGCTGTTTGCTTATATATATGGTATATGATGTTATTCTTTCCATGAAATTTAAAACTGGGAAAAGGTTAAGCACCCATCTGTACAATAGCAGTTATCTGTAGTACAATATGATCATTTAGAAAACATCTGTATCCAATTATGTGCATTAACCCTTTCCTTCATTATATAAATAGCCGTTTTAATCATTACGATAATGGTTTTATTGGGATTCTAATTTCTTATAATTCAGTTCATCATCATGGATGGCAGGCAAAAAATATTTCAAGAGCAAATAATTACCCTTTTTCATGTGTACACAGTACACACACTCGCTTTACGTAATCCTTTTGAAATGAAAGAAAAAACAGAACTGGCGGAATTTTCACATTTTTTACAAATGTCTCCCCATATGTTCTCCTTTATGTATCTACCGTTTCCGCCTCGAGTTATATTTGAACACAACAATTTATCGTATACAAAACAAAACACTGCTGATTACTGCACAAGTCTCTGTCACTCAGTTAAGGTTTACATTCCTCTACATATATTCTGTTTCTTCCTTCACAGTGATTGAAAATTTATTGAACTTCTGACCCCAAACCCCGGATATCAATACACGGTGTTAAGGTAAAAATATCTGAGGTAATTTCTTGACCAGGTTTTACTTGACCCGATTTGCGGTCAATTTCGCGGACTTTCAACCGTATCTTTCAAGAGTTTGTTATATTCAATCAAGTCTTCTTACAAGTCTACAAAGTTTGGCTTTTAAAAATGAAGAACAATCGAGCAAACCATTATTATTATTATTATTATTATTATTATTATTATTATTATAATTGTGATGATGATGATGATGATGAGTGAGTGAGTGAGTTGGGTTTTACGTCCGACCAACAGTATTTCAGTTATTTGCAGACGGCACCCGCATGAGACAAGTTATAGTGCTGCCTCACTGGAATACTCCTGCCGCAGGTACATGGCAAGGGCACCCCACCCAGTCACATTATCCTGACACCAGGCCGACTAGTCCTAGAACTACACCTTTATTGTCGAGCGTAGACAAGGGAGCTACTAGTACCAACTTTTAACGACTTTTGGTCTGTCACGGCCAGGGATCGAACCCACGACCTTCCGTACCGCAGGCGGACGCTCTACCACTGAGCCACGCGGCCGGTTGATGATGATGATTATGATGATGATGATGATGATGATGATGATTAATATTATTATTATTAAATTATTATTATTATATATTATTATTATTATTATTATTATTATTATTATTATTATTATTTTCATTATTATTATTATTATAATTATCATTATCATTATTATTTCATTATCATTATCATTATTATTATTATTATTATTATTATTATTATTATTATTATTATTATTATTATTATTATATTATTATTATTATTATTATTATTATTAATTATTATTATCATTAATTATTATTATTATTATTATTATTATTATTATTATTATTATTATTACTATTATCACCACCATTATTATCATTGTTTTTTGTTGTAATTGTTATTATCGCGACTTTTTACGGCCTACTTTTTTACCTGCTGTTGTGAGTACATTAATTCTGAAAGTAACGTAGGAGAACCTTCGAAGGCTATTTTAAAGCAGCAAGGCAAAAAGACAAAACTGCAGACCCCGCTTTATTGAACCCTATGTAATTGCAGATTGGGTATTATTGACCAATATTTAACCCTTATCCCATTATTCACGACCAGACTCGCATTTTGAAACCAGATGAGACGCCAAGTAACATGGTTTGATACTCGTTCAATGTATTCTCAGAAGCTTCAACCAATTGGCAGCAGCATTGCAACATATTGGTATGTTAGCCTATATCATTTTGTTTACAGTGAGATAAAGGGTAACCCTTTCCTCCATAGATGCGCCTTTCTGCGTATTTGCAAATAGAGTAGATCCAAATCAGACGGCTCCAGTGGGAGCCGTCTGATCAGGGTCTGCTCTGTTTGTTTATTGAATTATATATATATCTGATTCTATAGTTTTCACCAGGGCAAATAAATTATCTTGCCCATATGCCATTATAAATATAATCTAATTAATATTCATTAATATTCATGGAGTAGAGGATTAGGAGTGAGGATAGTCCTTTCTCTGTTTAGAATTCATTTAAGAAATAACAGCATCATGAGTATTTATTACATATATGTAGCTGTATTTTTATAATGGCATAGGAGCACGTGTCATTTCGGCTGAAGCAGAGATTGTAGAATCAGATATGTGCGTGAAAAGCGTGGCTATCAGGTAAAGGTTTAACATAGAGTTACATGTGACTGTTATTGTGGCTTTGATCTGCTAAGTTGTGGAGACGTTTTGTCTGCGTCTAGTCTGTTTGCAGATGTGTAAAATCCGTCTCGGTGCGAGTGAATGTGTTTTCTTTGACTCCGTGTTCAAATAGTTTTTAATGTGTTACCCAGTATGAGAAGGGTCTTGATTATATAGTATCACTAAATTTGACAGTTATATTTGCTTTCAGGAAATTAAATTATAATAATGGTGATAATGATGTTTACTTTGACTAAACTCAATATCGCTAAAATCATAATTTTCAATGTTCTTTGTTTGCTTGCATATTCTCCCCGCATTGTGTTCTTACTATCACCACTGTTTGTATTACATGCCTCATGGATTTGTTAGTCTAAAGGATGAAATAAAATCTTATCTTATCTATATTATTATAATAATTATTATTATTTATTTATTATTATTATTATAATAATTATTATTATAATTATAATTATTATATTATTATTATTATTATTATTATACCATAAGCAAACAGAGTAGACCCTGATCAGACGTGATCAGACGGCTCCTATTTTTGGGTAAACTCTGTTTGTAAAGCCGTTTATACAGGGTTTAAGAATGCGAATATCGTTGTTGTTTCGGATATTGTTACAAGCTTGAAATGGTAATATTAAACGAAAATCTCGTTTGAAAATGACTATTCTTGATCTACATACTTTACGTCAAACTTCTGGTAAACATGCCATGCTTTCTAGACTTTCCTCCTTATCAATATCTTCATTAAAAGAAATTGACGAGCAAGCCGATACAATTATTTTTAGATCAGATCCTCTCATAGGAACGGCTAGTTTGATACAAAGTTTTACTCTACATGTTCTCAGACCGCACATTGACAAATTATCTGAACACCAAAGATTCTTCTTGAAAATTCCTTTTATTAATAAAGGTATTGATTTTATTGACCTCCAAAGTATTTTTAGAGACAAAAATGTAATTGACACTATTCCTAAATACTTTAAATATGGAAAAATAGTCAAACAGGGAGAGCCACACACGAAATGACACCGCACCAAACACCATCTAACAAGAAACGGTAAAGCCACAAGACAAAACATAACAGGACGCATATCAAGACGAAACACATTAAACATTAAGCATATTAAACAACAAAATTGACCGTAGGCTGAAAGCAGGAGTGCCGCCTTGGAACGGCCAGCAGCCAAACAAAAAGGGCTACTAGGGGACTTAAACCTGGTTTACGGGTACCCAACCTCGTCCTTATCCCACTTTCACCAAAGTCAAAATGTAAATAAAATTCCCCCTCCAGACAACTCCACAACATGCATAACGATGTCTGCCAAAATGAAAATGATTTGAAAATAAACGTTAGAGGTAAACAAGCGACGTCATCATGTAAATGACGTCATAATTTAAAAGTACGGGAAAACTATTTGAAACACTTCTACACCGACATTTAATAAAAGATAAATCGCAAGAAGATACAATTACTAGTGGATATTAAGCATGCACAACTGTTTTGTTTGAAAAAGAATAAACTTGACATCGTAGACATGTACTCGATGACTATTCAGGTCAGAGCAGCTGTGGAGAAGTCATTTGGGGTACGACAGAACTGGCAAAATACAAATATCTAATTTCCTCCCTCCGTAAACGGGTTTAAGAGGGAATCTTCATAGAGTATTAAGCCTTTTCCGCCGTCGCACAAGCAAAGAGGAAAGCATAATGACCAACTGTAAAGGGGTCGACCACCAAGCATGAAGTGTGCTGCAATATAGAGGGGTCATATCCCTTTTTAATGAATTGTTTTATACGTTTGACAAACAAAGTATCAAAATATGTGTGTCCAAAAAATACAGAACCACCTATCATCTGCTACAAATATAACAAACCCATCAGAAGTACAATTTTCAACTATAATAAAATTGTGGCCGACCTTAATATTAATGATAATATTCCCGATAATTGAGATTGCGCCACCTCAAAAGTTTGCTATTCTCCGGCTAGTCATGTGATTGCTGGTAATTTTGAGATAATTAAAGATAAACGTCTACGATCTCTTTTGAATAAAGGTCCCAAATATAGAATACCATCCTTGATAGATTTTAACTCTTGTTGAGTTCTGAATGCGGAGGCTTTACAAAATTTTAGTATTAACAGGCGCGTAGGCAAGTTTTGAAGATTGGGGCCGCGAATGGGGTGGGTACGGGAGGGGTGTCCCCTCCCGTTCAGATTCTTTTTAAATTTGTGTTTTCTTAGATACGATTTCCATGCATTTTAAGACGATTAATAAACTGTTTACAGCTTTTGTTATTTTACCAACAAAACGTCATTCTGTTTGTCGATTTCCTGCGAGGCTAGCTGAACTATTAATGAATCAAACAAACATATAAGAAACGACGAGAACACATTTATTAAATGTAATAACAAAAACTCTGCATTTTTAATACAAACATCATAATAATCAATGCTTATTATAGCAGTATGCATGTATTAACCCTTCGTCTGCAAGACATGAACTGTCATATGCACACAGTGTAGATCTATATGAGATGCCGAGTAACTCGATGTCTCATTAGAATCCAAGTATGTCAAAACCGTTCAGGCGCATGACCAGTGACTTGATGCCATTGTTCTATCGACATCATATCTCAGAAAAAGTTTAACCCTTTCCTTCATATAAACGTGTTTTCACGTATTCGCAAACAGAGTAGACCTAGATCAGGTGGCTCCTAGAGGAACGGTCTGATCATGGTCTGCTCAGTTTATTATATAAATTGATATATTTGTTTCTTTACTTTCTAAAATGGCTACAAAGTTCCACCTTCCATATTTCATTGTGACTTATTTTTCCATGAATATTCAGTAGGTATTAAAATTTGTAATAAACACAGTACACGGAAAGGGTTAAAACATTTATCTAAGATTTCGTACGTTCTTACATTGTCTAAAATTGTCCAAAGATGGTCACGCGGCCTTCAACACCACGGACAGACTCGTTTGCAACCTCAACGTCAATATCATCTGTGGCATCCTTGTGAACATGTATAACCATTTTGTGATTCAGCCGCTGCTGAAACATTGTTGAACGGAGGTAGGTCTTGACCCGTCTCAGAGCAGATAATGATCTCTCACTTGTTGCATTTGTAGCTGGCATCACCAGAATCCGTTTCAGCAAGGTAATAATTTCACAAAATATGAAACTATATGATGGTTTCATACTCTTAATAACTTCCAAAATGTCAGAAACAGTCACTTTGCTTAAATCGTCGTATTTGCTTTTAAGAAGGGTTCTTGATACCAAAAGTTCGTTTAGGAAATTCTATGTTTTGGGTTGATTTGGTGCGTCCATTTCAAAGATGATTTTAAGAATGAATATCAAATCTGAATGATAATGTGCTATTTTTTACTTTGAGTATAATCAATATGAACAATTATATGAATAATTATTCTTTGTATAATTACCTTTAAAGTGTTTGTTTTTAACTACCTTCTCTTAGGTTCTTTTTCGGTCTTCCAGTTTCACCAAAAAAAAAGAAAAAAAGATTGCGCCAATAATATTTTCTCGTCTATACAGATAAAAGGGCAGTAACAGTTTCCTATAGTGGACCGGTCGTTAACAACACGCGTCATTAATGCCATTAATTAAATCATCGCTTATCCGCAATTATCAGTTTGACACGTATGTTAATTGCAACACCAAGGGATTAAAGCCGCGGCTCCAAACACAGTTGAGCGGCGGCTAGTGAAGGCTTCATGCTTGCGGCACCAAATCCGCAGGTGGTCAAAATATTGGGGCCGCGGCCGCGGCCTCTGCGGCCCCATTGCCTACGCGCCTGATTAAGTGGTGTCGAAGAGAACATATTGAGTCTAATGCTCTTTCTAGTTGGAAAAAAACTAATTTTTGATATAATTGACAAACGCATTTCCTTTTATAGCTCTAATAAACACCTTCTTCCACCTAAACCTAGAATTTCTTTTAGACATCTTAAAAAGGGTTTACAGGATTTCCATTCAAAATACGTTTTTGTTCCTGCTGATAAGGCATCGAATAATGTGATTATTATTTGACGATTACATTATATCGATGTCTTGAAGCAGGAAATTATTAATACCAAGTCATACATTTCAGTTACTACTGACGAAAAGACCATCGTTTTACATCATGTCAAAAAGTGTGAACAACTTGGAACCGATATTAAAATTACACAACATAAACTTCATACAATGTATTGGTTACCAAAACTACATAAAAAACATATAAAGCGCGTTTCATTGCAAATTCTAGTTCATGTACAACTACTAAATTGTCTATACTTTTGACTTCTTGTTTAACGAAGGTAAAAGAACATGTAACATTCTACTGTGATAAGACTTATGAAAATTCTGGAATAAATCTCTTCTGGTCTATTAAGAACTTTTCAGAAGTCTTAAACAAACTTAAGAACCAAAGGTATCTTGCATCCACTGTAAGCACGTACGATTTTTCTACTCTGTACACAACTCTTCCTCATATTTTAATCAATGATAAGCTTACTAACTTAATCCAGAAAGTATTTGCCCGGGAAAAACATCATTCCTGGCATGTAATGCTGAAAAAGCTTTCTTTACTGACGAGCAAATGAAATATTACACTAATTGGACGTGCTCAGAAGTTTGCGAATCACTAACCTTTCTTTTGGATAATATATTTGTACGTTATGGGAATGCTATATACCGTCAGGTAATTGGTATTCCTATGGGTACGAATTGTGCACCACTTGTCGCAGATTTGTTTTTGTACCGCTATGAGAGAGATTTCGTGTTGCGTTTGAATCCTCAATCACAAGAAGATGTTATAAAAGCCTTCAATGAAACTTGTCGATATTTGGATGATATTTTTAACTTAGATAACCCTTTCTTTGATGCTCTGATTCCTACAATTTATCCTAAAGAACTCAAATTGAATAAAGCTAACCCGTCCGACAACTATGCAGCGTTTCTTGATCTAGACCTTAAAATTGATAATGGAATGATTTCTTCTAAAATATATGACAAAAGAGATGATTTTGAATTTAATATTGTAAATTTTCCTCATCTTGACGGGGATGTTCCCCGTGCTCCATCTTACGGGGTTTATATATCTCAACTTATTCGTTTCGCTAGAGTTTGTTCATCTATTGACGATTTTAACAGTCGAAATCTCATTTTAACTGAAAAACTGCTTAAGCAAGGATATAGATACCATAAACTAAGAAAAACTTTCTCTAAATTTTACTATCGAAATCTCTCGCTTATTGGCAAGTACATGTACCATTGTAATCTCAAGGCGCTTCTGCGACACTGTATTTCACATCCTGAATTTTATGGTGATGTGATTTACAAACTTCGTAAAATTATTGGACATACCCATTTTCTCACTTTGTTCATCAAATATGTTAAAAAAAATACAATAAAAAGGGATATGATGCTGTAGTACTACAACATACTGCATGTTTGGTTGTCAACCCTTTTACAGTTGGCAATCACGCTGGCCTCTTTGCATGTACACCGACAAGAAAGGTTTAGTACTCTATGAAGGCGACCTCTTAAATCCAGAAACGGAAGGAGAACGTCGGATATCTGTACTATTTCGTTTTTGTCGTACCCTTTATTACTTTTCTACAGTTACTCTGTTTGCAGCTCAATCATTGAGTACACTAGCGATAGGTGGATACAGTTTGTTCACTTAAATGTTTTCGTTATACATGCACTACTGTATTTGTCATCGCGGTTGTTGTAGATTAGTCGGAGAGGGGATACGTTTATTTACACTGTTTGTCTTTTAGGGTGGGGATAGAATAAGTGTGAGGTTGGGCGCCCATAAACCGGTTTAACCCCCAGTGACTTTTGTCACTGACCGTTCCAAGGCGGTACTTTCATCTTCCCCCTATTGTATGTTTGTTTTGTCTATGTGCGTCTCTTGATGTTTTTATAGTTATGTATATTTGCTGTTTCCTTGTGTTACTGTTCGGGCGACTGTTTGTTCTGTATGTGGTGTTTCCTGTACGACTCATTTTTGTACTTTGATAGTGCCCATCTATTTTCTTGCAGAGTTTCCTTAGACTTTTACTATAATTTCTTATTTAACAAAGGCTTTTCTCTCATTGCCGTGTGCTGTTTGTAGTTAACTTATAAAGAGTTTTCTCCCTTAACCCTTACAATATTCCTATTTAACAAAGATTGGTCTCCCTTTGTCCTAATGCTGTTCCTACTTAACCAAGAAAGAGTTTGCTCCCTTAGCCTATATACTATTCCTATTTACAAATAACTTTCTACCGTTGTCGTACATACTATTCCTAATTAACAAACAGTTTTCTCCCGTCGTCTTATATTATTCTTCGTTAACCAATAAAGAGTTACCCGTTGCTTTGCACTATTCATCGTTAACCAATAAAAGAGTTTTCTCTTCTCCCGTTGCCTTATACTATTCCTAGAAATTCATTGCTTGAATCTGTGCATGGGGCCAATACGTATCCATGCGTTGATGGACCTATAGTATGGCTCAGGCTATTCTGAATCCTTTGCAGTATAGCTTAGGGCCATAAGGTGCCAAGTTTCCGCGTGTTCCCTCGTGTTCCCGCGAATAAGCACTGAAAAACAGAGGTAGGAAATACTTCAGCATTCGACTCTCACTTTTCGCCGAAAATCCATTGTCCTAGCTGAGAGAGAATTATGACGGAGCGGAAAATTTGATTCTTTTAAACAAATGCAGTAAAACCCCTCTCTGGCGACTACCAAAACAGGTTAATTCTGGACAGGTGGTAGCTTAATGCAGGACGAAAGTTATGCGGGGGCCTGCATGAACTTTCTGCATTACTTTCGTCCTGCATTTAGCAACCCCTGCTTTAAAAGACACATTTATAAAGTGGTCGCTTTAGAGGGTTTTTACTGCATTTGGACGAGTTCACTGTGAAACTAAGTGTTGCCATAGATAACAACAATGCAGTAAAACCTATCTTAAGCGGCCATTAAAAGAAGTCTAATTGTGGGTCTGTAAGAGAGGTGGTAACTTAATGCAGGTCAACAGTTATGTATTAAGCAACCACCTAACCTAAGACTCCTATGTTTAGTACATGAATGACCGCTTCAGACAGGTTTTACTGTGTACAAGTTACAAAGTTTGACAGCTAAAACATTTTATTCTTATTACAGGCAAATGTCATGACTGATCTGTTGTTGTTATCAGTAGGAATAATGGTCCATTTTGAGAGAAACAAGGGAAATGTTGTCATTATTTGATTGCGTTTGCTTGTACCAGCGATATGTACAAAATCAGTGGTTATCCTGTATGAGCATTTTAGCAGATTAAATATTGAGATTACAGAAAATGTGAAACGAATGCACATGAGAGAACTGTTTCCCGATGTTTAGTTGCTAGTAAACTTGCTACGTAACGACAATATGTTAAAATCCTATTGTAGCGCATGTTACATTACAGTTAGATAATAGACTCTGAGTGCAAAATGCTTATCTCTTATATCAGCGTCTCATAGGCCTCGTTATTGAAATCATTCGGACA